>CAEFZX010009358.1:0-12488 GCA_903066825.1 Alfaro cultratus | reverse complement strand
TCATAAACACCATCAGTCTCATAAACACCATCAGTCTCATAAACATCAGAGTCTCATAAACACCATCAGTCTCATAAACACCAGAGTCTCATAAACACCAGAGTCTCATAAACATCAGAGTCTCATAAACACCATCAGTCTCATAAACACCAGAGTCTCATAAACACCAGAATCTTTGATTTTATACAATTTGGAGAAATGTCCCTATTTACAAACTTCTGTATCCAATTTGTGCTTTGAGAAATCATGACATTTTACTACAAATGTAATTATTATGAGAATGGATTAGAAACCGGGTGCAGCTGTGAGCTGAAGGCAGGCTGAGGGAGAGAAAGAGAAACAACACAACAGAAGACGGAGGAGAAAACAAACCAGACATCTAAAAAAACAAACTAACTCAAGAAATAAACCACAAAAGTCACCAAATCTAAATACACAACAACTAAGAATGGGCTGATCTCAAGAAAGACAGAAACAAAGACTTAATAAAAACCAGGAGTAACTAAAACCAAACAGACAACAAATGATGAAAAGTACAAACCCAGGATAAAAATCTCAACCAACCCAAGATCTTGAACTGATTTTTTAAGTTGTATCTTTGAGTCACATTTAACTTTTGACGCAGCAGGAATGTTGTAACATTTTTACCTTCTGCTTTTGTACTTTGGCTTTATCTTTGTTTTTGTTTTGTTTTTTACCTTTTTAAGGTTAAAGTTTGTTTTAGAAACTAATGCTCTGAGCTGAAAGACGGTGTTTTTTCTATTTACCTATTTGGAAACAGGAACCAGAGTGAATGAACCGCCCTTGACACAAATCAGTGATGCTTGTTTTTCTTCTGAAATAAAAAGTAATTTTTTTCTCATCACAGCACATTGTTTGTGTTCATGATAACATTTCATGGAAGATATTTGTTGTTTGGGGCTCGGCAGCCATCTGCAGGTGGCTCAAACACTGGTCACCGTTTATTTGTCACCAGAGAAAAGCTGATTCTTTATTCTGATAGCCAATTATTGTCTTTGCTGTTAGAAATGAAATAATCTCAAGGATTAAATTTCTGATTTATGTCCTTCTGTGGAGGCTTCAGTCCAGTCAGATGGCGCCGAATTGTTTTAAAAGCTCTCAGGAATACCAGACATTTGTTGTTTCGAAAGGTGTGCAGCAGCATCAGCCGCCCCTCACTGTCTCAACGCCAACCGGAGGAGATCTGCTCTCATAAATAGATCCGTCTGCTCTGCTCGGTTTTTTTACTGTTTTTATCTTTATAATTGCTTGTCTTAATTACTGTAATCATCTTCTCTTCACCCCTCATTGATGCCATTTTTCATCTCTCCATTTGGATGCTTGATTACTTTGAACTACCCCTTCATTTTACTTCATTACAGTTTTTTCAGGGTTGTTGTTTTCTGGCTGCTTTTTAAAAGAAAATAATTTCTTTAAGACATTTCAGAAGCTTGGTGATTAACATGAACATGTTCACTGAGTGGAAATGTTAAGAAGTAAATGATCAAATTTGAGTTCTTGTCTCTTTTTTTGAGAGAGAAGAACAAGATGAGTTAGATGACTTTAACTCATCTAAGATGCTGTAAAATATTAAAACTCAGTTGCATGTAATAATATAAAGTGTGGCATTGCTAATAATATATTGATTTGTGCGTCAGTTCCTCACCCTCTCCCTCTCCTCCGCTGAGGCCTCTGCACCATGTAGGCAGCACAGCCTCAGTCCCAAAACCCTCCAACACACTAAAGAAGCAAATCTGCACTTGTTTGTAGACAGACTATATTCCAAACCTCACAATTTCTCATGCAACATGAATATGAATCATGACTGGAAGATCAGGATCCCAAATAGGAGCCGGATCCTCTGCAAGAAGCTTTAGAGATGCGGACAGGAGCTCCATCGTCCATGTCGTGTTTGTCGTTTCTCAGGTTCCCACAGTTTTAAAATCTGGCTTTAGTTAGTTATGTGTGGATGAAACATAACTAACTAAAGACACAGCTGGTAGCTACTTTCTGCTCAGTTGTAAAAAATGTATATGTGTCAAATTGTGTAATATTCTGATGTCATAGCATCGCTTTCATAACCTCTTCTGACTCAGTGTGAAATAAACACTTATTAGTGTTTGATAATCATCAACTCAACAACATAAGCTCCAGTAGTTCTTCTGTTATTGACGACTTCCTGATGTTGGGACTGTTCAGCTGTTACCTTGAACTGATGTAGTAATATTTACCTTAAAGTTAATGTGAAATAGAACAAATATCAGTGTTTCATCACAGCTGGATTAATCTGACTCCAAAGTCACGTAGACGGGACTGAATGAGAAAATGTTATGGATCCTTCAGGTTCTGCATTTGAAATTCAGCTGAGCACAGAGGTGAGGTTTTCCCTGCAGGGCCGTGTTATTAACCCCTCTGATGGCAGATAAATCCATCAATGCAGCCGCCAGGCTGTGACTTTAATTGTTATTCAAGCCATATCTTTGACTGCGCAGCAACCAAGACCACAGTGGACAAAGAAGTTTCTCCTTCGTGCCAAAAGTGAACAGAGCAGATCTTAAGGCCAGAGAGTCGAGGAAGTTAATGGTTTGATACACCAGAACATTTTTAACCTAGTGAGATGATGCAGATGTTTAGAAGGAAAAGTCTCAGGTGACATGAATCTGCTTCAATTTAAATGAGTTACTTTAGATGATATTGTTCCGGACAACAAAGGCAACGGTTGTTAGGATTATTTGTATGAACTCATCTCCAGTTCAGGCTGGTCTACAGCAGTAGTCTTAGTTCTTCGTTGGTCGTGACCCGGAGTCGTCGTGGAGAGGAAGGCGTTCAGTTTTGGGAACCTCATGCATTCTTTCTTATATTTGACTTTTGCAGCTGATTTGGTTTGTTGGCACCAGAGCAGTTTGCAGGACGATATCTGAGATTATGGTTCTCAACTTGAAGATGGTGGATTAGTCTTGGACTGATGACAGGATGTTAGAAGTGGATGGACAGACAGGAGTCGATGAGATTGTGCCAGAAACTCTTTTGGATCCCTAAGATTATTTCTGCAGAGAACTGATGCATAAGAAACGACCAGATTAAACCAAGACTTGAGGATTTTAGCTTTGAATTGGTCTCATTAATTCACAGAATTCAGAAGTTTTGTAAAGTTCAGAAATGGCAACAAATTTGAAAGTCCTACATGCATTTCTCAGTTTTAAATGAGAATCATAAATCTGCTGCCTTCTCTTCAGGCAAGCCTGTGGCAGTCGGAGGGATGTGCGATCTATTCATCCTTTGATAATACGCAGAGAAACTCAGAAGCTCAAACAGCAAATCGATAAGCTGTCAAGCAACTAAGAACCAAAACGTAAAATCAAGCTGCATTGACTTTTCAGCCCCAAATGGTTTGATTTGAGATGCTTTGACTTTCATAACCTGAACTGCTGGTAATAATCAGTCAGAGTGAAAATAACTGAGTTTTCACTGAATATGTTTTCTGCTTTTGATCAGAACAAAGTGTTTGGGCTTTTTGGGCTAATTTCTTCATCCAGATCCACCAGCATTACTGTTTTTAAAAAAGCTGGAAGTAGCAACCAGCACTTACACAGACTGAACCATTATTCAACGATTTCCATCAAGCAGAGCCCAAACGGTGCCTGCACAGGAACATTTATTACAGAGCAAAGCAGAAAAACAAGAAGCATGCGTAATACATAAAAAAACACATCAAGCATTTGAAAGAAGGAAAAATATCAGAACATGGCTTAAAGAAGAGCAAATTGTGGTGATTTTTATAAAAATAAAGCACAGACCATCACCTCTGCGTTGAGGCTGAAGCACCAACACAAAGCGGTGATGATAATCACGGGGTTCTGTTAGTCCATCAATCAGCAGGAATGTCTCCAGAAGGCATCGCTTTCCTCTCTGTCTGTCACCGTCTCTGAAGCCCACAGGAAGGAGGGCGTGCTGGGCCAGTAGCCACCCAACCCGCAGCAGCCAGACGGAAATAAATATTAGCAGCAGGATTAGCTGAAAACTCAAAACTTGACTCCTGGAAGTATATCATCCCATTTAATGAAACACAGTTTGACTGAGTCCTGAATCGTTTACTTCACTGCTCTTTAATAAAAATTCATTCCCGTAATGCAATTAGACACTAATTACAGGCTGCAGAGGGAAAATGGGGATTGTGTTCAGCTCACTTTCGGTTAATTAATTCCAAATAATCACTTCCTGAGCCTTCGGAGGCTTTTCTGCCAACAGATCAACAGTCACTAACAATGTTTGCTGGTTTTAGGGAAACCAATGTGTTCTTATCAAACTCACACATTGATCATTTTGTTCTTAAACTAATTCAGTCATTTAAACCTATAAAAGTTCAAACATCATCAAGATGTTCTGATAATTGTGGCACCATGACAAATTGTTTTTTTCTCCATAATTGAATATTGACCACTTGTTAGTAGCTATGTATATAAACCATTAAAATATAATCTTTTTTTCTAAATCCAGCCTGTAATTGTGTAAAATAACATGAGAAGAAATAGCTTTTAAAGAAAATCATCAGTTATTGCTGTTAACACTTTGCACCTCTCCTTTCTGCCACTGGTTCAGTAATTAAACATCAATCAGTCTCTGAATCTTGGTTCCCATGGATACAAACTGTTTCCAGCGCTTCTGCAGGCTTTAGATTAGATAACCATAGAAGAAGAAGGCTAATTTGGTGTCTGGGAGCATTCCTATGTTGACCTGGCCAAATGTTTTAGATCCAATGAAGGATCCATTTCCACCTTTGTGTCGATGTCCTGGTGTACCACAGCATTACAGATCCTCTACCTTACTCAGGAGACATGAAGTGATTCATCCTTTATCAACACCAAAAACTCTTAGTCTGATCTGAGAAAAGCAACATTTGCAGTTAAAGTCCCAGTAGAATAACAATGCACCATCATAATGTGTACGTCTGTGATGGTAGGATGAAATAAGCTTCTTTTTCTGGCTTTCCTCCACAATGACAACTTGTTTTGGCATCTAATGGTTGTTAGGGAGACATTGTGACTCCAGTCGCTGCTCCAGTTCTCTACCAGTCAGAGTTGGTGGTATTTCTACCTGCTGTACCGTCTCCATGGTGACAAGATGAACATAGATCAACACAAACCTTTCTTACTTGAATGACGTGTTTATTTTGTCTTTTCTGTTTTGCTTGACGGGGATTTGGGTTTCTCTGTCACGTCATATTTGTACATCAAAGAAGCATAAATTTGTAGATTTGTAACTAGAAGCTCTCAGACACCTGATCAACTTTAAACAGCTAAGAATAAAAATGTTTCACTCACATTTATTTTATTGGAGGAGTTTGTGATGACAGTCAGTGATGCAAAAGTGATTTTGTTAAAACAGTATGTTGTTAATTTGAGATGTTTTCCAAACTCAAACTCTAATTATAGGTCTGGTTTTCACTGTGAGTGATGTTCAATAAAAGACCAATTTCTTTTCACTGTTTTACAGCATTTTACTTGAAATGTGAGTCCATTCTGGACGTTAAAGGAACAGAAAGGCCTGGTAGTGACTCTTCTCCTGGAAGTATACATAACCAAACCCTCACGGTACTGACTTCATTACCCGAGCATCACCTGGTATTTCTACCTGTAGAGCAGTGACTGTTCATCTGCACAGTGCCTGCCTAGCAGAGCCACATGCAGCTTAATGTTTTCAGTTTTGGGTTGCAAAGCTTCCCGTTGAGCTGAACAGACACAACTGCCCTCATATCTCCAAAGATAACAGGAGTTTGCAGATATTTCCAGGTTCATCCACTCTACCCAACACCTTTGTATGTCTAAGAACCAGTGCATTCACAGACAGGCAGCGGCTGCATGTCTGTGCAACCACTGCCTGAGACAAACCGTCTCCAAAGCTTCAGACTGGATGTGTTGATGCCTGTTTCTGCAGCATCAGCTGGTCGCCGGTGTTCTGAAATGTGGAGAGTTGTAGGACATTCTCAGGGTGTTTCTGCTCTTCTTTGTTTCAAAGAGGCACTTCTTGTTTTGGTTGTTTATGATGGTCATGATTTATCCTGATGCTGTGAATCATCCAATTGGTGGAACATGTCAGAAGTTTTTTTCTGGGTTTTTTCCCCACAGTTTCTCTCAAGCATGATTATCGTCTCTCTGCAGAGGATCCTGGAAACTTCACAGAGCCACTTCCTGAGTGGTGGAGTTCCCGTTTGCTGCCGGAGCCACAATGACGGCGGTGGGCGTGGTCTTCTTGATGGATGTGAGGTGGATGTGAGAGGTGCTGTGCATGTAGCTGGGCTGGCGTTCAGGACGGGGACCTCGACCACACCGCAGCTGACTGGGGAGGAAGAACAACAGGCGGTAAACCAGGCGTCCAGAGCCAGAGAAGTTTCACCTCTGAGGTAAAGTTTCTCTATTAACGTTTTAGAGTGAATAAAAAATTTTTTAAAATTCCTATTTGTTGATTTTGCATGTATGATGGCAGTGGTGGGAAANAAAAGCAGAGCTAATTTCTCAGTTAGCTCTTTTCTAACTTTAAATTACCCACAATGCCTCTAAGTTAATTTTTCCAGATAAATGCAAAACTTACTTGGCTGTTGTGTAATCGTTTAGTTGAAATTTTCATTATTGACCGAAAAAACTCTTCAGGTAGACATTTATATTCGTGCTCTTATTTTGAAGGGGTGAAAACTGTTATTGATGAAGTGCAGTTTCCTTTCCTCACTTTCTCTCTTTTTTGTCCCAATAACTTTGTCAAACATGCAGAGACAAAATAAAACACTGTTAGAAAACAAGATATAATTAGAGAACATTTAGATTATAATGCCCAAATTAAATGATTTCTCGATGATCTTAGTCTTTCAGAGGTAAACATAATTTCAATTGAAGTCAGCACTTTAGGATTAGCTTCTGCTAAATACCATGTTGCTGTAGCTCTTTTTGTTAGCTGACAAGCTAAATCAAGCTGTAATTCAGTCCAAGAGAGATCTAAACTACTCCGAAATGGGTCAAATGTCAGCCATATTGGAGGAACACGGCTCTGAGTTTGGGGTCTTTTATTAATGGAAAACCTTATGCAATAGTTATGTTGTGATATTTTTATAAAAACAATAATGTTTTGTAATGTTTACATTTAATTCTTTCTCCAGAGGATGAAGGGCAAACAAATATTTAAAAGACTTGAATCTTACATAGATTCTCAGGTATAGAATATGATCTTTGTTCTGCTTGTGTTTAGGGTTCATCTTCATTTCGGTGATGTTCTGTAAAACATAACGTAGCGTCTGCCCTCAGGTCACGGTGCCTTCAGCAACAGTCGCATGGCAGGGAATGAAATAATCACTGTCAGGATGCCTGGTGTTGGCGGGATCACTCGAAGGAAGCTTTAGAAAAAGACTGGGCCATGATTACTTCATTTCCCATGTGAGGGAGTCGATTCACTAAGAAAAATGAGGCACCGGCCTTCTGGTCCTCGCCTACATCTGTCCCTGAATGCTCCCAATTTCACAAATATTCAGCCTTTTGAAAACTTTTGATTAGTCTGAAAATTACGATTTAACTTGGTATGTGCATGGAGAACATTCAGGACAGCAGCCTAACGGAGTCAAAGCTGAGGCTGTTTCCACCTGCTGATGCCACCATGTTGGGCAGATTTACGATACGTAGGTTAGAAAACCACACAGAGCTGATGCAAAATGCTTTCAGCGGCGTTGCTCTGGATGGTGACCGACCGTAACATAACTTCCCTTCTAAATCAAACGGTTGAATCAATCTGAATGCAGGTGGAGCAGAACTTTGATTAGAGACTTCAAATATTGATCCTGAGGGAAAAAAAGGGTGTGAAATACAATCATCGGGTGCTTTCCCTGCCAATCATAGATTTAGGTCTTTGAATGGTGGAGAAGCTGCTGAAATTCAAATCGGGCATCAGAACGTGGAAGAAAGGGTGTTTAACGGACTTTGAACATGTTGTGGCTGTTAATGAGAGACAGCTGGACTGAAGATCTACTGACATTTTCATGAACAACCTGAAATTTGTCTGAGAATAGGCAGGTGGTGGTCTAATGGTGTAGGGTTTTTTGGCACACTTTGCACCCCTTAGTGCTAACTGATGACCATTTAAACCTAATAACCTTCCTAAGTTTTGGTGCTGACCACAGTGCACACATCTTTTTTAAATTTAGATGAATGTCTGGACTCAAGGTCATATTTGAAAGACTGATCATCTTTTGAGGACTGGGGTTTGCACCAAATCACAAAACTCAAGTCATCTCACTCTGGGTAATTGAACATGACAAGGAGTCAACTCCACTCCAGTGATCTCCATAGTAACCAGGTCTGAGTCCAACAAAGCAGCTTTGAGGACGTGACAGAACAGGAAATGTTCAGCCACATCTGGAACACGGTAGGATGGATCTATAAGTTGTGTGAAACTTGATCATTGCATTTTTTTTAAGATCATCCTTGGATCAGGAGTTTTCAGTTTGCTCAGTTCTGCCTATTGTGAACTCTATTCAGAATGAACTGTTTTAGGGCGTCTGTCACTTTAAATCCAATTAAGCTCCTGCTGACCACACCCCCAACTCAGTGTTTACACTCGCAAATGAAAATGGCTGAAGACAGATGGACAGTTATACATAAATGTGCAAAATGTTGTGTTGTGCGTAACGAGTCCCGTCTAAAGCTGCTGTGTGAAGCCGTCATGCCTCTGACCTGTTGAAGTGCCGGCGGAAGCTCTCACTGAGCAGGTAGAGGGCGAATGGGTTGACGCAGGAGGAGGAGAAGCTGAGGACTCTGGCCACCAGCGTGATGACGAGGTGGGCCAGCGACAGATCCATCTGGTGGTAGTGGAAGGAGCGGTACATGTAGAGCACATGGTTGGGGAACCAGCACAAGGCGAACAGGCCCACGAAGACCAGCACGATCTTGGCCAGGCGCTTCCTCGTCTCCATCTGAAAGGGCAGATACACACTTCTGCTCAGATGTTTGACAAATTATTTTTAACCACAGCTTTAACTTTCACAACCAAGGAACCACAAAGTCTGTGAAACTAAGGTGACATCACCATGGACTGAGACGCACCAATCAGGAAACAACAATCCTCTCATCGAAAATCCATCACCTTCAAGCTGGACTGAAATGTCTTGCTGTCCACCCAGTTGGACAAGCCAAATCTCTACTGGACAGTTTAAGGAGTTTGGCTAAAATGAGAAGAAGCACATTTGTAGTAGACTGTACCTACATGTTCTTTTGGTGCCATTGGTATACAAAATAGATGAACTACAGTGTAATAGATATTTAAACACATATGAATATGTTTCATCCTGCAAATTCAGTTTTGTACAGCTGATTGTTTTATACCGATTGAAGCTTTGAAAAGCGTCTGGTAAATCATTGAGAACCCAAAATGTAGAGCGTTCAGAGAATAAGGAAGACAGAAGAAAATAAAATCTAAGAAAGGCTGGAACAGAGGAACAAACACTTAAAAAGAAATCACTTTTCTGATGAAAGAACATAAACAACTCCCTTCCAGGAGTCCCTGCAGGATCGGTGAACAGAACGCCGGCTCTGAACGTCCAATGATGAAACTAATAAACAGAAACGGACAGTTTCAGATTCAGAGGAGTCAGGCTGACTTTGCTGCCCTTTGAGAGGACTCAGCATGAAAGAAGCCGCCTTCAATCATCCAACAGACTTCATACCAGTCAGACGTCTGTGCATGTGGACATGCAAAACATGTCAGCTGTGTTTTCTCACAGCACTTCCCTGTGAACTTCAGGCTTCAGGAGAAACATGAGAACCCAGAGGAGCAGCTTCCTTCTGGATGCAAACATCCTTTGAAGTGATGAATTCTTATTTAAAATCTGACGTTATGTGAGCAGAACCTGGTCTGGTTGTTGAGCTTTGAGGGTTACTATGTTCACTGATTGATTTTTTTTATTTTCCTTTTGCTTTGCTTTGACTTCCTCCAGTCATTTGACCCAATCAGCTCTTTGTTCCCAGTAAGCTGTTTTCACTCATCTGGTTCCATCCCAGTACAGATGATGCATTAGTTTATGAGGCTTTTATGTTTGAATCACGTCAACAAAACTGAATATTTTATAATTATTTTGATTCACTGAACATTTCCAGTGTCATGAATCCTCCGTCTTTCTGGCTGCTTTTTGCAAAATCTCCAACTGAACCAAAACAATGTGATGTAAGCAAATCCACAGCCAATCAGAGCTGAGTATGCAGATGTTGAGTCTGTCAGGTTCTCACCTGTTTGTTCTGATCTGAGTCTCACCTGATCCAACATGATCACAAAGTCATTTACACGCTGTAAGAGGATTACTGGAGTGAACTGAACAGAGGATTAGGTTTAGCTGAAGTGGATTTTTCTCAGTAAATTTGCTGTAATTAAATACATTCAGCAGCTGTCGTTATGTCACCTCATCTTTTCTCCCCCTTAAAGGAAGTAAATCATAACTTATGTAAAATAAATGTTGAGTTGAAGCAAAACTCTGCTGATCCTCTCAAGGCTTCGGGAGACTTTCTGCTGCTTTCCTTCCTGCAGTTTCTCAGAGACCTGCAAGCTGGGAGTCGGGATTAGAAGAAACTTTGTTTTTTTACATCTGCATTTGTATATTGCCTTTTATTGCTGTATGAAAATGTAACTTCAAAGGGAAACCTTGATCATTCCAGCTTTAACTTTCACTTCTTCTGTAAAAAGAAAATGTTCCGGCGTTTTTCTATTTCAGAATATAATGAAATGATTTGGTTTTGAAATGATTTCAATCTGAACTGAAGTGTAGAAAACACTCAACAGAAATGACCAATAAATCAGAATAAGATTGGTCAACATCTGTTTGGTTTAATCACCCAGATATTCTTACAAGAATACGGAAAACATGGAAATTCACAGCCCCAGTTTTCCATTTGGCATTTTATTAAGATTTATGTGAATTAGCTACACAAAGTTGTTCATTATATTAAAGCACAAGAAAATAAAACTCCAATAGGTGTGACTTGAATTTCTATTCAGACCCCTTTACTTTTTTACCCTTAAATAAAATCCAGTGCAACCAACTGACTTCAGAAGGTCAATTACTGAGTAAATAGAGATTCCTGCATAATCCAACTTCAAAATGCAAAAACACAAAGTCTTGCCAGGTGGTTTAGGTCTACATTCTAGTGCAAAGTTTTACAAGTAACTTCAGTAATTTAGGAGATTATTATAAGTAAATAATTCCTTAATATTGGTTAGAAAAAGTTCTAACATTTTACAGAAACCTCAATAAGAATTTTAAAACGTCAAAACTGATGGTCTCCAAATACGTCATCAATCCGTTTTATGTAAATTTGTTCAATAATGAGCTAAAATGTATTGTTTTAATGTAACAAAATCTGAAATGACATTTGCAACCTACCGTAAGACCAGGATCCCGTGACCATACCAGCTTCCTTTCACTGGTTTTATAAATTCATGACTTGTCTGAAACATCTAATTAGAAACTAATGTAAGCGTCGTTTGTTCCCTGGAGGCCGTCTCTTGGTATTCGGTGACCCACCGGGGATCCGGGCCGTAATGTTACTGCCTCCCTCATGAATGGATTCATATCTCTGCAGTAATAATAGGAGCAAAGTTATTATCAAGAGATTCCCCCCGAGGCAGAGCTAAGAGCCATCGCTGTCTCTGAGGCAGAAGTCTGCAGAGCCGCCCGGGAATTACAGGCTGCCTGATCCCATTAGAGGCTCCATGGAGATAAATCGGCTCTCCAGGCCGCTGCTGGGTGCGCTGATCCATGAAGTTGTCATTTTTTATTCTTGGATTCTCTATATGCTGAAGTTCAGAGAAAGTTTGTCCTCATGAGGTTGGTAGTTGTTGCACAACGGGGCAACATCTGGGTTTGCAGGTGAAATAAAGCTTTTAGTTCCAGGAAGCAGGTGGAAGTTTCCCATCAAGCATTCAGGAAGCCGACTTCAATCCGTCAATCATCCGAACATGCACAAAGAGGAGTGGGTTCTGAAAGCATGCTGGCATTTATGACCCACAGAATCAGTCTGACAGGTTCGCTCTCTGAGTGACGTAACTGGGAGGAATAAAACGTCTCTTCAGGTTGTTTATTATTTACATGTTTAATCTCAGATTAACTCCAGATTTGTTAGTGAAAATGTGTTTTATATAAAGAATGAACAGAGTGGCAAGTGGAAATGATAGATAAATGAAACGCAATCATGATCCTCAGATGTGAAACTTGGAGGACGTTTGGACCCTGAGGAGCAGAGATGGAAACTGAACCTAGAAACACAGGAAATGATTCAAAAGAACATTTTACTAAAAACTGTTTACAAAATAATTAGAAAAAATAGTTTAAAACAAGACTGATAGATGTCCAAATGATCCATCCATCCATCCATCCATCCATCCAACCATCCAACCATCCATCCATCCATCCATCCATCCATCCATCCAACCAGTCATCCAACCATCCATCCATCCATCCATCC
>CAEFZX010009357.1:0-44584 GCA_903066825.1 Alfaro cultratus | reverse complement strand
CATGACATTTAGTCAAGTTCCATCATGTTTCAAATAAAATCCTAAAATCCTAAACAGGTTTGGTTTTTTGTCGAATTTGCATCCATAAAAGGTTTACCAATTACTGTAGTACTGTAGTAGTACTACTGTAGTAGTACTTCATATTTAACTTCACCTTATCTCCTCTGGTAAATCCTCTCTTCTTCCCCCACCTCTGGTCAACTGGAACTCTTCTTAAATATGCTCAAAGCCAGTTTATCAACAAGTCTTATCAAAACAAACTGCAAACTTCCTAGTTTTTGCTTAGAACTTCAGCAACATGGTCTGAATGAAAACATAATCAGATGTGAGTTATTGAAATCTAACATGTATCCTGCTTATAAAATCATTCTCTGCCAAAAATCACACTTAGCAATTAAAGTAGTCTGATCAAATCTAAGTTACCCACTTTACTTGCAAATAAACACAGTGCACTGTTAAAAAATTGCCCTGTCAGCTGAACAGTCAGATCTGCTGTTTCTTGTAGATAGATTAATTCACTTTAACTAAGTTAACATTCTGACATGCACACAGGTTAAATTAATCCAAGTTACATTTCTGTACTTAACCTAAACCTTGACTTATCTTTGATATTTTCCAAATAGTTTTTGGGTTTGTTTTTGCCATAGATTAGTATTGCTAATTTTTGGTAACACTGTTTGCAGACTAAAGCATGAACAAATAAAAAGAAATCAACACACCCTATCGTGCAGCAGAGTTGCTTGAACTGTTGCATGACATGAGTCACATCATGATTGTGATTGGTGTGGATGGATTGCATTCTGACTGCTAAGCTAATGCGGATGACAGCGTCCCGGGCCACCTCTGAAATTGATTTGAAGAGAGCCATCCTCAATGTGCATCTAACAGCTGTGGCTAGTGCTGTCCAGACCGGGTCAGATCACATGAAATACAATTTTGCAATTTGGTTGTGAATGGGGTCATAGTCAGAACTTTATAGCTTTCTAACTCTGTCACTTTCCCTCCCTAACCCCTGTTAACGTTGTGTTGGAGCAGCATATTTACGCTCACTTTCAGAAACTCCTGTTGGGTTAAAGATATGATATAGATATTTTAGTTATAATACTGAAATGATTATAGGCTTTGTAAAGACAGGTAAGTAATTGTTTAAGATCGATTATTAATCAACTTAAAAAATAGTGATGGAGGACTGTTAATAAGAGATGTTTAAGGAGAACAACGAGAGGTAATTGTTTAGTTATCACATATACATGCATAACAAAGTTAGATTTGAACAGAAAAATCAGCAGCAATATCATACATGGGCTTGCAGGCATTTATACCCTTTAATAACTCAGTAATCCACATGTTAAGGTTATGCATTTTTAAAGGTAACTAGTTGTTACCTTTAAACAACTAGTTACAACTGCACTTCTAAGCTCTGGGATTGGTCATTTGCTGCCACACTTCTCTCTCAATGTGGAGATGGCCAGAATCAGCAGTTGACTGTAGCTTCAGTGAACCTGTACAGCCTTGCGATCCAAACCTCCCTCGCATGAAGAAAAGCTCTTGAACAATGCGCTGCCTCCCTAATATCACCCTCTCTGAAGGCAGGTCAAAAGAAACAGTTTTACCTTACTCCTGGGAAGATAAAGATCCCATTACATTACAGATTTTTCTTTCTGAAACTCCTCTTCCTGCTGTTGGAGCCAGAGGTTATTGAATCAGTAGTCATACCAGGGTTAAGTCAGTTTCAGTCCTTCGTGCCTCGATCGCCAACATTCTTCAACAAAACTCTGAGACAGCTGTATTTATCCAAAGAATAATATGGGTGCACACAGATGGACTCCAAAGACAGTTGGTTAACCTTGATTTCATTTAGGATTTTTCTGTGAGTATCACAGAAACAATTACAGTAGAAGGGATCAGCCTAAGTCAATGTAACTGTCTGAATACTAATTTAATTTACAATGACAGTATGATAGCATAATAAAGAAACCAAATTATCTAAGAATTGAAGAAACTTATCCGAGCTGTAGTCTAGTTTCCACTGCCTGTTTGTCAGAAAGATGATGCACCACTCTATAAAAAAAAAAAAGATTCCAAAGTGACTTTTTTCTTTATTTGGTTGTCACACTTTGGCCTCATGGATTGTCTTTTATCATCTTTGTATTTGTAGATAGCAATATCACACATTGTCTCCACTGGAGACCATGTTCCTGCATTCAGTTCCACATATGAAATAACATCCAGAGGACAATACCCACTGCAGCCTAGGTGGAAGTGACATAAACAAGCACTCACAACTCACTAACTTAAAAAGCTATGAGCAAACAATGCAAAGTGAAAGGATATTAATATTTAAATAGATCATTTGCAAGATTGGTATAATTAGCGCCTCATATTCATGTATTCACTTCGGGGATATCACATCGAGACATGTCTCTTTATTCAAATAGGATACAACATGTCACGGGGTGCATAAATGCAAATGCACATATGCCACTAATTACACATTGCCTGTCACAAAGAGGGAGAGGCTTTCAGCAAAAATGTTCAAAGTTTTTTATGAACTGTTCAACCAGGCTGCTCATGCTGCTCAGGTCTAATTAAAACATGCATGTCCCCAAGGCCTTATCAAAGCACTGCAGAAATATGTACATCTCAAATAGAGAAGAATTAGCTATATAAAGGACCTCCCTGGTGCTTTTGTCCTACGCATATTCCTGGCTCCACTAACAAACTTTATTTCTGATTGATTCTCAAAGTCCACCTCAGGGATTTGAGAATATTTTGACCTGAGGCGGGGGACTTTTATTTTGACATCTTCTCCCCCGGCACAATCACAGATTTGATACCGCACTTGACACCAGCGGAATTCAAGGCAGTTGTGATCCGTATTGTTATTTTAATGAGGTGGAAATGAAATGTAAAACTTTCAGGAAGTGTTTTCTAATTAGTCAAATGATATGGCAAGTATGAAATGCCAGCTGACAAACCATACATTGTGTAGTGCACAGCTATGATAACAGGTTTTATTTTAAGGCATCAAAGAAAATGTGCTGTACTTATTATAAGGTTGCCACAAGTTTTGACTGACGCTCTACAAAAGGCAATTCCATCACACTTGTAGTTATTTTTACACAAATATGGCACTATGAGTTAATTATGAATATTCATGAGTTGTATTTTTGGCAAAAGTTTTTAGAATGAGTCCATGTGTAACATTGGATAACTGCATCCTACACAATTCCTAGATAAAAAATAAAAAAAAACTCAAAGCTGCAGCAAATATTTCTATGCATTGTTAATATGTAGACCTTAATTTTAGTTATGGTTCGCAAAATAAATGATCCAACTTGTCAAAATAGGGTTATTATTATTATTATTATTATTATTATTAATTTTGTTATTATTAATATAGGTAGTAGTAGCATTTTCAATTTTATTACCTATCTGCAGTGAAACCTTCAGATTTCTTTCTGCAAACTTTACATCTAAAGCTCTCAAATGGCAAGTTAATTTGACCTATAAGGAAGGAAACATGAGCCCCACACTGTCTCCTCAGCTCACATACTGCTATGCAAGTAAAAGCATTTGTTTAAAATTAAGGTGTCCAAATTGAATATGTGATTCATATTTGGGCAAACAAAAATGACTTTTCAGTGTAAAATCACCAATGATTAATCACAAAATGTACCACAAAAACAAAAGACCAGACAAAGGCAGTTTTTGTTCTGGGCTTCAGTAGGGGCTTTTCTTAGCTCATCTGCTTCAGTGCTTGCAAAAGGCGTCACTTGTTTGAAATAAAGTTGACCACTAAGACGAAAATGACACATTGATTGTGTGTTCTAATACCACCATATTTTTCTTTCATTGCCCACTAAATGGCTAAAACAATGGCCAGTCAGTCTGAATAATCAGACTCACTGATTGTCATGACCCAACTTCTGCGAAAGCAAAAAGTTGAATAGTACAAAAGGCATCTTTGTAGCCACAGAGAAAGGAGAAACATACTAAAAGTTCACTGCTCAATTCGTCATCCAAAATAAATTTAATGCCAATCCAGGCAAGTACTGCATTAATCATGGAGCCAGCCAACAATTTCTTTGGAGAAGCTGCAGATAGCCACAGTTCAGCTGAAGAATCTGTTTATAAGTTAACGTGCAAAGCTCTGTGTGTGGCAGAAAAGTTACCCTGCACACACTCTCAACCTACCATCCCCACAGTCAAGAATAGTGGTGACAATATTATGTTGTGGAGCTGGTCAAAGACTTGAGACTGAGTGTCAAGTATCCCATAAAAATCTGTTACTATTAATTGTGTTTTCTTTTTATGAGATTTCTTTGTGTTATGATCTTGTGACAATATTGTTACCTAACATTGCTGGATAAACTTTAACATCAATCCATCCGTTATTACTTCCGTAAACAGTTTAGTGCAAGTGCACTTGTCAAAAGCAACTGACAGAAATTTATCTACATTTTCTTCTGCTGCTTTTAAGTTCACACGATATGCATTAATGTTAACAAATTGTTGCATTTGTATACATTGAAACTAAGGCTTCTCCATCTATTTTGTAGAGCTTATAGATGTCCAAAAGGCTGTCTGTTAAAGGAATATGCAGCTCAAACCAAAGTGCTGCTGCATGTAGTAATCTCTCTATATTAAGGATGTCACTTTTTCAAATCTTTTTGCAATTGCAGCTTAATATCCTTAACCACTCCTATCTGCAGGGCTGGTGATCTTCAGCAAGCGTGCATACACAGAGTCACTAACTGTTTCATCACATACATCCATGATGTGCAGGTATCCCACTGAAGAAGTCAGTCATGTGTGTCTTTCAAATACCAGCTGAGAAAGCTCTTGATTAAGATGGGAAGTCATGTGTGTAAAATTCACACTTTCTCTTTTACCACCACCATTTTTAGTGGAAAGGTATCCCAAGTCTGTGTGTAAAGCACACATACAGTATATGTAAACTCTAATTAAGTGAATAAGTGGTAAATAGTGATATGAAATTAATTACATGCTGACAAGTGTAAAGTGAGCTCATTTCTAATTTCAAGCTAATATAATTAGATCCAGAACTGTTTTAGAAATCCAATGCCTCATCTCTCCTATGAAAGGCAAATTATTTACACTTGGTTTGTTTTTGATGACACATTCCTAAAGTAAAGATCCAGAAATGTTCAGAGCAGCAGGTAAAATGGATTAATGTCCAGTTTTGCTGCATTTCCTGAGGTCTTTTTCTTCCTATTTTGGCGACATGATTTAACTTAAGTTACTCGTACATAAGTAAATTCACACAGGTGTACCTTTTTTTTTTACTGACCATTTACCAAATCTACAAAATACTTGGAAAGTTGTATGTTTTCTATTAAAAGTATGGACTGAATTCTCTTTGCCACCAGGACAGAGGCAGATCCATGATGAAGGTAGCATTTAATTATAAAAGTCAGACTTAGGGAATATGCTAAAAACACACAGGAACCAGGGTTGGAGAAACGGTGGAATACAGCAGGAAATGACAAAAACTGGGAGACCTAAATCAGGGGTCGGCAACCTGCGGCTCTGGAGCCGCATGCGGCTCTTTGGCTTCCCTAGTGGCTCTCTGGAGCTTTTTCAAAAATGTTTGAAAATGGAAAAAGATGGGGGTGGGAAATATATTTGTTTGTGTTAATATGGTTTTTGTAGGAGGACAAACATGACACATGATCATTATTAACGTTTTCCAATGCTATAAAAATATGTAGAATAAATATTAAATTTCAACATTTCAGTCAATGAAGGTTTGCATCATAGCCCGTGACGTTTCTTTCAGCGGGGCGGGGAGCCAGGCAGGTGGCTGTTGTAAACAACCTGACGGGTGTGTGTTGGGTACGGAAGAGAATTAGGGCCACCGAATAAAATTAAATAAAATTCTGACTTTAAAGTCAGAATCTGACTTTAAAGTCAGAATTCTGTTTTTTTTTTTTTTTTTGGTGGCCCTAATTCTCTTCCGTATTTGGGCCATGGAGAGCAAAAGAGAAAAATACACGAGGGGATATTCTGCAATTCTTGCACCAAATCGTTTGCATTCATTGCCAATGCGGAAGCATTACCTGAATGTTTGCTCTGTAGCGAGAAGTTGTCAAATAACAAAAAGAGTACCGTACTTTTCGAACTAGAGCGCATCTTAATATAAACTGCACCTACAAATGTTTTTAAAAAACCCCCCAAAAAAACAAACTGGAAACGTACATACAAAATCCGCACCAGGTTATAAGCCGCATGGTTCAAAGCGTGGGGAAAAGTAACGGCTTATAGTCCGAAACATACGGTAATATGGAAAGAGATTCCCTGGGAATGCATTAGCTGCTGCATCAAGACTAAAGTTATATCTTACATGCCCGATGTGGAGAAGCTGTCCAGTGATGTCCTTAAACAGGTCACATTAACACGCAAGAACACAATCCTGCCATAGGCACATATATTTAGTAACAAAGTGGTTGTTTTTATTAATTGATTAGTGATTTTTGTCAGTATATATTTAGAATGACACTTAGCGATATTATTGTGTTTTGTTGCTCTGGTCCGAGGATAGCTGCGTGCCAAGAGAAGAGGATGCTGCTATGTTTTACCATCGCACTGACTTGCCTGGCATTAGCACAGAAATCGGACTTAAACTGAATTAATTTTATTTTATTCTTTACCTTTTAAAAAGGCTGCTGTTTTATTTAATAACTGCAGGTTGCTTTTTATTGCTCTCCGTTTGTTGCCCAGATAAGCGGCACGTTACGCATGTTCCGTTTTGTTTGTTTGATCACACACTTAACGTGATTATTTACAAAGATCGATCGTTATGCAAACTGCACTTGGGAGCAGATTTTCCGAGTTCCAAAAGGAAAAAAAAAAGACCCTTTCCCTGTCGATCTTTATGATAAAAATTACATCAAAAAATCTGATTTCTTTATTGTATTTCTTTAATTGTATCAATGCAACGAAACATAATACATTAATATTGAAACGGGAGGTAAACTTAAAGCACCATTGTACAACAGAGTCACGTGGTGCGTCCAGGACGCACTGCAGGGACAATAAACATTTAATCATGAATGCTAATTATGTATACACTTAGTCGTTTTGATAATAGGCTAATGTAAACACTTAAAGCCTGTTTCCCTTTATTAAAAGGCTTTTAATTTTTGGTGGCTCCAGACAGATTCGGGTTTTTTTGGTCCAATATGGCTCTTTCAACATTTTGGGTTGCCTGTCCCTGACCTAAACAGTGGGATCTGGGATTACTGAAAAAGGAGCAGATGAATGATTAGAAACAGGGACTGTGTGCAGCTGTGAGGGAACGTAACTGAAGTTGAGCTGAAGAAATGGGGAAAAAAGAGAGATGAGGAAGCTGCTTCTGCAGACATTGCAACCACACTTTACTACAAACTGCTGCAAGGCTGGAAATGGAATGTGTGACACAGGAGATGCAGCAAATAGTGCTGGAGACACGAGGGCTCAGGAGCAGGCCTGGGCTGTGGATGAAGCCTGAGACTAGACCTGGAGTTTAGGTATCTCAGTGACGACATCTTCAGCAAGGACCACCACCACCACACATCTGTCCACCAAGACAGGTGTGTGGTGGTGGAGGACGTTTGACGTTTGATATGTGGCACAAGAGGCATGGTTGCTAGAGCTGGTGATCATTGAGATCAAGGGACTAATATTTATGCAAGTCACAAACAGGGACTATTCACCCCCATTTCTCCATCACACTCCTAAGGTTAGTTGCCACATTTAATCTACACAATGAACTTTGAATGATAAAGATCTGCTGGTATACTTAACTGATGCAATAACTGAATCATTTATAACGTCTGTCTACTTGGTCCATGTCTTGACTGGTTCCTTCTGTCATAATTTGTGATTCTTTTTTTAAAGAACCCAAAGGCAGTCTGGAAGTAGCATGGTGAACATGCTTTTATTAATAAATAAAAGACAAACTTACAGGTAGTGCACAAAGAGATAAGGACGTTAAAAATGTGAGTGCTTAGACATCGGGGTATGGCATTGGATCTAGGTGAGCTTAATCTGGGCATGTGCAACAGCTGCAGGAGGAGAATTCTGAGTAGGAAACTAAAGAAAGGATAACACTATAAGGCTAATACTAATCAGCCTTTTAGAATAATCTAAAATGAGTTGTCAGAACGCACAAAGAAAGAGACTAATAAGGCTTGACCTTTAAAACATAAACATGTTGCTTTGCCTGACTGCATGCAATGTTGCTTGACAGCTTTTAGAACTAGGTTTTGAATATAGGCTTATCTTAATGAATGAAATATTTGTTTTTTCTTTGTTTTTATTTTTACCTCATTCTGCAAGCTTGTTGGGGGGTGGGGAGCAAAATGATCTAACAGTAAAAATACTTGTGAGGTTGTTTATGAATTTTTGAACAAGATAGGCCAACATTTAAATAAATGTTTGAATCATGTTGGAGCTGCTCGTAGATATAGTGGAATGCACTGCAGAAGCACACCTGGTGGGGAAAAAACCTCATGAGCAAAGGACTCACCTCAATTCAACCTTGATGTTGTTTCAAGTAAGAAGCTATGTGCAATATAGAATGAACAATGTATCTTATTACTATTGAAAAGAGCTAAGACAAAGCTTTAGATCAGCCCACTGAGGTTTGTCAGATAGTAGACTTTAGTGATTGTGGGGAAATCTCAAACTCTGCTTTCATTTTGGAACATAGAGGTACTGCATATTAGAAATCAACACTTAACTTTACACTTAATTGCATTTATAAGTAGTAACTGGAACTGTGAGTTCAAACAAGACATTTAAAAAAAAAAAAAAGCACTGGTAACTTTCCAACTCATTGTCACAACACTGCTGACTGGATATCAGTTTTCAATACACTCGCTCTTTGAATTTCTCAGAGAAAAAATTTAAATATTACCTGTTTGAAAATGCAGATTGTTTTCTTAGTTTATTAGTTTATTCAAAGTTTCATGACATAAAATATGGATTTTAAAATGTTTTCAGCTGGAAACTAAAGAAATTCATATGCAAAATGCAGCATTTCTCATTGGTAAAAGACTCAAGTTTCTGGATTCTGAAAGAAACTATTTGCAATTTGCAAATGTATGGACATTTTTACATATACGCAATGTACGGTATATGATAACTGGGAAATGTAGGCCTTAAAATGACACATTTTGCATCATAGCTGGTGAAGGTCATAAGTTCTGATTTTGCTTTATAGTGTTCTATGTATGTCAACAATGTGGGCAAAGAAGTGGAAATTCCATGACCAATCCAGTTGAGGTGGAAGAAAAAAGGGTCACAACATAAAGGCAGAAATTTTCTCTTGAAAAACATCTATTATACTATTAATATACAAGCTCAAAACCCCAAACGCCACAAAATTAAGACTTTTGGGAGACCTTAAACTTGAAAAAACCGCTACACACTGGACTCAACCAGTTTGTACTTAATTGGGAGTGTGCATGTTTTTACCGCGTGCCACTCTCATGAGGTCACCACTGCTTGGCACCATTTGATTTAACTTAAACAGTAAAAGTAAGAAGCAAAAACATTTCCCTGTTCTGTATGAGTGAAAATGTGAAGAGGCTTAGTTAAAGCAACCGCAGCGAAGGCATTTCAACCTTCCTCAACTTTGATTCCATGCCTCTTAGTGTATAAATAAGGGCAGCATTCATGCACCTTTATTAGTTTTATATGGCCTCTCATTGTGCAAAACATAGCCCACCTACATGCCACAATTTGCAGTGCATTTATTATTATTGACCAAGGTCCATGGGCCGCCTACATTCTAAGACAGCAAGCAAATATTTCTGCTGTGCTTCTCTCCAGGATTCATCCTGTCCTTTGGATTGAAGGTGCTTTTGTGTCTATAGCAAACCAATGAAGACATTAGATGAGCATAAACGTATGAATTCTCTCAATGCAGATGGAGCTATCTGAAATCATGGCTCTAGGATTCAGTCCTCTGCCTCCTTCACTATTCTCTCCTTTTCTCCCTCGTTCCTTTCTCAATTGTGTCCCTCGCCTCTGGCAAATGGGAGTCATTTGTTTGTGTGAACTTCCCATAACCCAGAGTTTGCGGGACACTTATCATTCAGAGTGGGGCTGCGTCGTGCGGAGTTGTAATACCTCTTCTCTTCTCTCTCCCCTCTCTTCCATTTTTTTCCACCCCTTCCCACCTCTCTATGTCTGTTCCAGTTGACTTTCACCATGGTTCATCATATATGAGTCTCCATATTTCTCAATTTTTTTCACTCCCCTTCAGAACCCTGCAACCCCGTCCCCTCTTCTACAGTACATCCCCCACCCTTCTTTCTGTCTCTCCCTTTTTGCTCTGCAATCTCATTCCCTGTGTAATCTTGGGGTACACAGGACCATTTTATTACTGCTCGACTCATCTTATCATCCATACTGTCATCTCCTCTGTCTCATGTCCTTTTCATATTCCTTTATTCTAACAAGTCTGCATCTCAGTACCTATCAGTGGTCCACCCCTTTTCATTTCCCTAATGTAACCCAGTAAAGACACACACACGCGCGCACACGCACCCACACACAAACTCACTCTCTATGCTCCTAACCCCTAATTTCATTGCTCTAACCTGCTCCCCATCAACATAATGCAGAGTGCACCGTAGTTCCCCGGATCTATGTAAATTATTGTGGATTCATGTGTGTAGCCAGCTGTTTAGTAAGCAGTTTTTACCTTTACCTATCTGTATGGATTATCTCTGCATGTAAAATAAGTGGAAGCAAGACAACTTGAACAAGGTTGCAAAAAAGGAAAACAGACAGAATGGTGTGACTGGATACAGAGGAAGCCGGAGGAAAAAAAGTCATTTTAAGGAGGGAAAGCTGTCATTGAAGGCTGAAGTGAACCCTCAACCCTGCCGCTTGCTTTAATCCCTCATTTATGTGAACTCAGCTTTGGAAATGAAGCTG
Organism: Alfaro cultratus; assembly: GCA_903066825.1. Lineage (NCBI taxonomy): Eukaryota > Metazoa > Chordata > Actinopteri > Cyprinodontiformes > Poeciliidae > Alfaro > Alfaro cultratus. The sequence continues at coordinate 33,631 of CAEFZX010009357.1, read as the reverse complement.
TCGCCGTATTTTCCTTCCTCCGCCGTATTTTCCTTCCTTCGCCCGTCTAATCAGAAACCACACATTGATTCAAGCCATACGAAGTCGCAGGACAGAGACACAGAAAATCACTCAGGGGAGGTTTTGAAATTCACTCCAAGAGTTGGAGGCAGAGATTCATACCATCTCACCTTGTCTCCTGGAGGAGGAATCATTGGATATGTTGGAGACATAGGGGGAATTATGGGTAAATGCAGTGGCAAGGAGTGATAGTCTGCGATCTCTGGCTGTAATCTGGGGTCGCTGTCACATGCCATTCACTTCAGACTGTCTCAATGTTGTGCCGTTTGGTGCAGCACTGACTGGCTTTGCTGTCTTTTTAAAATAATTTTCATGAAATTAATCCAGAGTTAACATTTCTAACAATTTCTAGAAATGTTTTTTTTTTTCTTTCTAGCAATTATGATGCTTTTATTTTAAATTGATCAATAAATTGTCATTTAAATGACAACCATTTTCTCTGCCTTTTATTGTTTAGTTTTATTTTATGTTGTACATTATACTGTTTAACAACTGCAGTAAAACACATGATGCAAGCTTAGTTTTTTTAAGAATATTTATTTATTTATTAGGTCAAAGCTGATTGACAAAGGACATAAAAGCCATTAGTGTCATTTTCTAAAACTACCATAGACTTATACTGCCATCTAGTGGTTTGAGAGCAAAACAAAAAAAAAAGAAGAAAAAACTTGATAGACATTTATTTAAAATAGGATGTATTCAAAAATAGAAATAAATGCTTTTCAGGTCACATTTTGCAAACTGAATATTGTGTCTTGATAGATTATACAAGGAACTGCTATGCTAAACATGTGCCGATTTTCACTAAGTGAGAATTCAATGATAATGTCAGTTATAGTATTGCTAGTAGAAGTTGATTCTGCTTGGTCTTTCTTTTTTAACAAGATGGGTTCAAGTTAGATTCATCCTAAGATGAAGAAGAGTCTTTAAATGTTTGTAAATGGAAAAATTTTATCAATTCCATTTCCACCTTTTAGCCAGATGTAAACCTGGACGATCACAGTTCATAAACCTCACTTACGGACAACATTAAATAAAGAGATATTTCATATTCCTGTCCATCCTTTGTTCCTTTATCCCTCTATCTTCCCCCCTTGTCATCCTCCTCAGGTGGAGCAAGCATCATACTGGTGTGTAATAGCATGCTGTCAGTGTGGGCCGCGGTGAGGTGTGTGGAGGAGAGCGGCGCGTCTCAGATGAGATATGTGACTGGCATGCTAACACTCAGTTTTATCTGAGGGAAAGGAGAGAGACAGGGCCCCCACATCTCCTCAGTATAGGCCTTTGATTAAAGCTCACTGGGTACACACACATGGACACACTTCCAAACGCACACATGAGTGTACGCACACGCGGGCTCTCAGATTATAAATAAATTGCAGGTAGGAGCATGCACACGTACTGTATATGCACCTACACACATCTCCCTGTCGTAGGTGGTGTTGTTTTGACCTAAGCCAGGTAGCTTGTCCATTATGGAGTTGATAGAAGGATTTGGCCATGTTGATTCTAGACAACATCATATCCTCTGCCATAAATACCCTGATTTTTTATTTATTTTATTTATTTATTTTTTTACCAGTGACTCACACAGCAATATACACAGCATAAGAGCTCTCAGCTTTATCCTCCAATCTCTTCCGCTGCTAGCAAAACCTCGCACATAAACGTAAATCCAAAGAAAATGACAGGAAATGATTGTGTGGGGATAGATGTAAACAAAATCAAAGATTTTAAACATGCTGTCGGCCGGTTCCTGCATCAGTTACCATTTTGTGTCCTAGTTTGGTTTCGGCGCTTGTCACCAAGTGTGTTTTCTCTGATGGACAGAAGAAAAATACAGTTTGATTTGACATGAGGAGCATCATCCGACAGTGAGGTCTCAACAGCACATCTATAAAGCTTTGTATATAAAGTCTATATCCAGAACCAATGGAGCTATGGCGGCGTGTGATGGCTTCCATGAGAGAAGTTAACAGACAAACCATACGGCATATTACAGCATGTGAGGAAAGGATTTTGAAATACTTTTTGTCAATTTGTCATCATTCTGTTGTGATTGTTTTTTCTTTCAAAATCAAATACCTTAAAAGGGGGAACAGTTAGAAAAAGAATGATAGTACACACACATATATATGGGTATATGGGGCAGGAATATATATATATATATATATATATATATATATATATATTCAAGGGTCCCCATCTTGTCTTGTTTGTCATAGTTTCTCTACATTCTGACCACTGACAAGTTGAGTAACAGGAAGTGCTACAGTACAACTCAATGTTCTGCTCTACCCTACAAACCCTTAATGTCGACCTCCAAAAACTTCCAAGTGTACTGTAACCATCAGATGACTTGCACCTTCTTGGACTCTCAACGTGGAACTATCACAATATCTGGCATATCGTTATAGAATATCAATTATCATTTAAGTGGGTTGTAATCAGTTTTTTAATTTTGGAAATGCACACATCATTTATACAATGCAAACAAAATAAATACAACTGTAAAAATGACAAAGGAACTGGAAATGTTCAAATATAAATTTTGTGTTACACACATTAAATATTACAACAAATTAATTTTTGCACTCAAGATTACATTGGTAAAATTCCTTATATTTTTGTAATCTTTACCACTAACTCATAAGAGTTAAGAAAACGTTTAATACAGATAATTCATATACAATATTAGCTGTGAAAGACATGCACACCTGCAATATATGTGTGCCATTGTAAGGTAAATATGTTCATGGCTCATAATCCCAATAGAAGAAACCATAGAATTTAACTTTGCTTTTTGTTTAGCTTTTTTTTTTTTTGAACCTGTCAGGCACTCTTTTTGGTCAGATCCTAAAAAATAAAATCTACAAGATTATTTTATCTATTTAGATAAATTTGTCTGAGAGAAGGTCTCACATGTTACATTTCAATGTTGTGATTCATGCTGTTGAGTTGTTTATATATATATAACTGAACAGCAGTATTTTTTTTATTTTTTTTTTTATGTATGATAAACTACACAGAAAATCCTCATCAGGCATTTAAACATTTAGACAAACAAATCAAAACCAAGACTAACCCAGGAACAACTGTAAATATGGATGAGCTATTTTGTTGAACTTATAGACACCTCAGTTTATTTTACAATGGAGACAGAGGAAACTCTAAATAGGGGATAAATATAAAATGGGCATAACCTCATATTAGTATGTGACAAAAATGTTAAATTGTGACAATCTAAAGTTTCCAAAATAAAATAACAATTCCTTACCTCAGAACATGTTTGTGCATATTAAAACAATCTGGCTAAGAATTGGAGCTGTGGCTGTACAAATATCAGAGCATTGGCCTGAAACTCAGTGCTACTAATTGTCATCACATTAATCCACTCAGATATAAGAAGTAAAATAAACAAACCTCTTTATTAACTGCACAGACCTTGCTCACCATTTACTTTACCATTTTCATAATTATGCTATTGTATTATGTAGAAAAATGCACTATGTTGTTAGCAGCCGTCTTTTGTTGGGGTTCATATTTATCCAGTAAGCCAGTCTGTGCTGCTGGTTTGCTGTTCAATTAAAACAAAAAAATATCTACTTCTGAAATTTGCAAATTCTTTTGTGATTTAATATGTTAACATTCAGTTAAATTTTTTTTACACTGTGCTGTTTCATGTTGAACCATTTGTCTTTTATCTAATCTACTTTGAGTGCAAATCCAGTTTTGGGTCAGGTCAAGTCAGAGAGCCAAGCTGGCTGGATTTGGAGACCGTGGCAGGTAACAGATCACTTTGACAGCTCATCTGTTCTTCACTTTCAATTAAATCATTTACATAAACTCCAAAGCTCAAAGACTTGTGTGCTTTCTTATTTTTGTTTTTAGATGTATGGGTTAGATGGATAGCTGATGAGCAAATATTGGAATAATTCAAAAGTAGCTAAATGGAGTTTACTGCTCGAAAATGTATACCTCATTAACGTGTCTCACACTCAGAATTGTTCTTTTTATTTTCCATTCTACTTCATTCAGACAAATCAGCATTATCAAAAAAAAATCCAGAAAATGTGTCTTTTAAGCCTGGAAACCACGAGCAATAGTTGCTCAAAATATATACATAACATTTTATCAGATGACCGAGCCTGTTGTCATGTAAGGCTGTTCAATTAATGAAGTTACCGCTAAGCCATCATTACAGTTTACTCACACACATCATTCCTACCACTTTGAAATGACTATTGGAATTATCCGAATGGTCAGAGTTGGGTGGAACACCAGCTGGATTCTAAATGAACCCCTAAATTGCTCTGCGTCCTCTGATCATTACAGCTGAAGCCCCTGTGTCTGGTCTCTTGTTGAAAGATGTAGACTTGCGAGGGTTTAAATTTGAATAAAAGCTTACCTTTGAAAGGCAGGCAATTATTCTGAGACCATTGTTGCTGTAACAGTTGCTGGTACAGGCAGTGGGAAGTCTTTAAGACACATACTGAATAAGGAGTGCCTTCCTAACTTTCACATCAGTATAATAAACTATGCATCCAAGAAAAAGAAAACTGATTTTGTGACAGACTCTTTGTCATGAAATCATGACAAAAGGAAGGAGTCAGGGGTCTGTCTGTGTAGAAGGTGAGGGGCTGGCAGGAGGACAATGAGGCTGAGGGAAATGTTTGTACATTTCTGTGGTGGGACCCTGTGGTGGCGATGGGATGGGAGTCTCAGGTGAAGCTGCAGAATGAGCAGAAAACATGTTAGAACATTTAGTAATTTTGATATAGGTTTGTCTTCAGCATGCTCAGTGCTTGTTTGTGGGAATACTTATCTTACCTATTTGTGGAATGGGAGCAGCAGGCATGGTACTGATGACAAGGGTGTGTCCAGTCACATGGTCCTGGGCCAACTGGGTCTGTGCCGCATGGTGAAGGTGGCTGGACTCTGTTGTTAGCCCTGAACACAAAACACAAAGAAACTGAAGAGGTGCAGTTATCTAACAAAAATACAATAAGAATTATTATAGGTTTGTTTTATATGTAAGCAGCTTGTGAAAGCAGTTTGCTGAATAATCCACTCTGTTAGCCTCACTCTTCAAGTCAGTGCATTTCAGAATCAAGTTTTTTGTCATATCAAAAATTGGAACCCTATTTGTCTTTTCAGGAATGAATTGCCATGCCTGGCAAAAGTATTTATATCCTTTAAAATTGTATTGTTTAGTTATGTTGCAACTCTAAATCTGAATGTATTTCAGCAATGTTATAGACGGCACAATGTAGTGCATTGAAAAATGGCTTTTTATTAACAAAAATCTAAGAAATGTGATGTTCATTTCAATGCGGCCCACCGTACTTTGATACACTCTCGACGAAATATGATCCCTAGCTGTGAATATAAAAGCAGCTTTTCTGTGAATGTTTGAAAGGAATGTTAGAGAATGTTAGTGAACAACGTGCAATCATAACCTAGCAAGACATGTCCAGTCACCTGAGCTGATGCTTCCTCATCTCACAATCCTTACAATAAAAATTACAGGAGGCAATAGAGCAGTTTGCTGTGGTAATGTTTTTTTGTGTGTTTTTGAAAGCAGAGAATGTGATGCTGGTCTGTGGATGGAGATAAACATCAGAAGAAAAAACTGTTAGGGGCTGAAAAAGTCTTCAGTCTGGGTCAGGGGTTCACATTGCAGCAGAACAGTGATGTAGCTATACATTCAGAGGTTTAATGGTTTAAACAAAGAATATGTCTGTATCTGTCAAAGTTTAGATCTTAATCCAAATGATAATCTGTGGCAAGACTTAAAAATGTATTCCTTTCTCTAGGTGTTCAAAGTTAGCAGAGACATACACCAAAAACAAAATTATTTTAAAAAACATTGGCCCCAGGGAGGTTATATGGAAATAAATCCAATGCATGTAAAAAAAGCAACAAAAAAAAAAAAGTTACAAATATAACTTTACACATTACTTCACAATTATGCACCACTTTTTGTGTTTTCTTTTGAAGTTTTTTATTATTATTTTTATTTTAATGTGACAATGATCAAAGAGTTTGGGTACATTTGCGAGGCAACATAAATATAATTCTAATATATAGAGTACATGTTTATTCATTACTTATTTAATCAATTTTTGAAGGTAAAATAGACCATTAAAACCTTCATTTTTGGGTTCCTAAATAATTCCAGCAATTTCAGAATAGGAGAAAGTTTGCTGCTGCTGTTGTTGTTGTTACAGTTTTTGTAGGAAGTCATTCCGCATTCTGACAAGAAAAATGCAGCTCTTTCTGTACACTGTCATCTAAGTCAAGTTTTCGCATCCATGAGGGTTTATTTTTCCATGAGTGGTGAAAGCTGCGGGGCTTGTTTTCAGATGACTTTTTACATCAGACCCCATATTATGTTTGAACTATTTGACATAGCCCTCCTTAAAATATAGCTGATGCTTTCTATCTTAATATTTCTACACATCTAGATGTGTGTGCAAATGTCCCTCGCATCACATTGTGCGGCAAAGTTGGTCTATTTCTATTTTGCCTATTATACATGAGAGCTATGCAAAGTTACACTGTTCTTCGGTACAGTGTTTTTTCTTTTTTTTTTACTTTTTAGTTGCGTCTATTTATATGTTCTAGAGAACTTTGCTGAGCAGGTATACTTTTCCCAGTTTCCACAACCCCTCATGTTGCTCCCCATATTGACCTCTCTGAGGTGCCAGGAGTTGCTTTGCTGAAGGTCACCCTATTTGTTTACAGAATTACAAACGCAAACACTAGCCCAGGCCTACCTCCCAGCAGCATCTCCTGCAGCAGGTTGTCTATCTTGGCCAGGCCGCATAGCTTAATGAACTGGAGCTGTTCAATCATTTGCCAGGTGATGCTCTGCAGGGTGGGAAGCAGCAGTAAGAGCTCTCCAAAACGACCCCTGGAGTCGTACTGACGGTCGTTTATGTAGTCTTCCAGACTCATCTGAACCTGTGAACACACACATACACACGCAAACACTCACCACTGTGACGAAAACTCCAAATTTAAGTTTGAAATCCAAAGGAAATATTTATCTATGTAAAGTGACGTGGTTAAAGACAGTAATAGTCGGTTACCCTTCAAATACAAGTTAGAATACATCCTAAATGATAAGATTAAAATTGCTATAATAATAATAATAATACATGTAAGATAAATAACTACAGATTTACAGTAATTTCAAAGATTAAATAGCAGACCTACCTGAAGACGCATAGTCTTAATTTTCGTTGGGTCCCGCAACGACTTTGCATCTGGAGATTAGAAAGCAAAGCATTGAAGAGACAGGTAAATAGAGGAGGACATGGGGAGGACATGATTGAAGGACAGGAAAGAAAAAAAAAAAGAAAAAAAAGAAAGACCAGGGATGAAATTGAGGATATGGGTGGAACTGATGGAATGATTATCGTTAAACTGGTTTACGGAGGCAAAATGAGGGGATTTACAGATGGCGGGAGAAAGGGTTAACGCATGATCAGGGCGGTGATAGTGCTCTGTAGGGATCGGGGAGATTGGAATCTAACTATGAGGGGAAATATACAACATAAATAACAATAGATTCATGATTAAATAAATTTTTTTTTTTTTTTCCATGTTTCTAACAACGTAGTTACACCATCAATTAAATCCACCATTCATTATTTTACTGTTTGTTTTAATTTTTTTGTAATTGTACATTTTATTAAATTATAATGAATACACTGCTTTGTCTTTCTGTTAAAAGGTAATGTTTCATTTCATGTCCAGTTGTTTGTGGGATTTAAAAAAATATCAACATTCAACATAGGATTTTTTTTCTGCAAAGATAAAGTATGTAATAGTGACATCTATTGGCACAAGCTGTAGAAAAAATCAAGTGTCCTCTCCAACATTTGGTTACGTCATAAACACACACTTTCATGTACTTCATTGGGGTTTAAAGGAATGAACGAACACAAATGTGCTAAATTATGAAGTGTAAGTACAATAATATATTAATTAATTTGTTTTGTGCTAATTAAAATCTGAAAAGAGGGATTTGCATCTGTAAGAATTGACAATCCTTTAATTTAGAGGATTGCTTTAATTTGCATCTAGAGTACATTTAGTTAGTAAGTGGAGGCCATGGAGATTTATCAGACATTAGACATTAGCGTGTGAACAGTCCAATGAAGACTAAAGAACAAATGAAACCCCTGATTGGTTATAAAATAATCTCCCAAAGTTTCAACATTGAAACCAGAATAGAACTGTACTTTATATTATCCAAAAAGGGAAAGAACAACTGAACTAAGGAGAAATGTTGCTCAATTTCACTTTTATTAAAGACTTTCAAAATAGTACAGATTTATCAAATGCATATTCCACCTTGGGAGGTCCTACTTGAATAATTTTGTTGAATTAAAGAGTCTGTGAAGTCCAAGAAGTATAATTGTTTTTAGATGAATGGGTTATCTACAGCCGTATTCAGCAAATATTTAAGTATCTAAAATATATGTGCCATAAGCTTACAAATTGGTTGCTATGAGACAGTGCATGTAGCATTTAGTTTTCAGTTTACCTGGGTCAAAAAAGACAATTGCCTTGAGAGCTGCATACTCGTTGTCATCTATCTGAATATCTTGGAAGGGTTGGACCAGCTCATCTAATATCCTACTGGCAACTCTGCAAATCTCAGGTTCAGGGCCGTTCCTGTGTATGACACAGCCATTACCTGCAGAAACAGTTGACAAAGTTAGTGGAGAAGAGTTGACTGGGGTAGAAAGGTATTTGAGCAGGTATGGGTTGGGCTCTAGTGTGTACATGAGCAGTTTGTTATTGCTTGAGAGGTCCCATTTAAATTGTTGCATCAAAGCTAAATGGAAATTTGTAAGATCCAAGAAGTATGGTGATGCATAAAATGTGTGTTCGTAGATGACAACTGTGTGTACAGTATCCTATTTTCTAAGTAATTATTGATATTTATTTTTTTTCCTCTTACAAAGGACAGCCTTGAGGTTACATTTCAAAAACAGAAAGCTTGAGTTAATCATTCCCAGGCCTCATACATATCACAACCAAACTGAGGAAAATATATCGTTATTTCCTACCTAAAAGGAGGAAGTCCTTGAATGGCATTGACCTTTTGGCAACCCCAAGCAAGAGATGTTCACCTGCATGAGCCCTGAGCAAGCTCACCTGGAAACACACGCGCGCACACACGCACGCACAGACAAAATTAACCACATTATTAATAAGCAGAGCAACGGTTATTCTCTTTTTCTTAGTTGTATGGTGCTGTGCATTGTCGTAGGCTACAGAAATGGGTTAGAGATAGCATACCACATAATCATTGTAAAAATGCTAATGCTCTGCAACATTTTGCAAAGTAAATCCTTTTTTTTTCACACAAGGAAAAGCAAAATAAGTTTAATAGAAAAATACCAGCATATCTGATGAATATTATGGGTTCTACTCAGTGTTTTTTTAAACGACATGAGGTCACTGCATAGATATGACTTAGTACAAACTATATACAAATTAAGCTCACTTATATGACTTGTTACCTGATCATCCAGTGGCAACTCGCCAAAGGAAGGAATATATTTGGCCCATTCCACCAAAACCAACAGTTGTTGCCTCATAGAATCACATACATCCCCTACAGTGGCTGATTTCACATCCGAAACGTCTACTAGTCCTACAGGAGTGATGATCTGCAGAGGAAAAAAATAAATAGTAGGGTCTTAACACACATGATGATGTATTAATAAAAAAAAATATAGGCTTCCAGAGTTTATGGGAATATGAATGAAGATAAATAACTGCCAATATTGGAAGAAAACCTGTTTGAAACTACAAAAGGGTTGAGACTGGAGTAGAGTGAGTTAAACATAATAAAGCTAGAGCAGCAGCAAAGTCCAGATCATTCCAATTAAAGTCAAGAAGTGAATCCAATTTAAAGTCTAAGCCAAGATTTGATGGCGGCTATAACTGCAGCAAAGAATTACACGTTACCTGGGCTGTATACAAATTTACATCATACATTTTATGCTTCTTTGTGAAAGCAGAACCTAAGAAATGTCTTACTTTCCTACACTTAGCAATTTAGAAGTATTTTGTGTTTGTCAAATAAAATGTCAATAAAATGCACTGAAGTTTGTGGATGTAACATGACAGAATCAAAAAATGTTTTGCCAATGTATTGCAGACCTTTATTCCAGGAATAATAAAATAAGCAGGGCATTCTTACTTGTTGGGATAATGACTCTGCCTGTGCTAAGACAGTAATGGGTGGAAGGTCTTGAGAATCTGGGATAATTCTTCGGGAACTGATCCGATCTCTCTCATTCTGTACAGCTAAAATATAAGAGCTGAGGTTATTGCATGCTTGTGCATGAACAAGAAGAAAAACAAAATGAAAACCAAAGGGAACAACAGATAATAATACCAGGCAATTCAACAGCAGTTTTTACTTCTAAGCATACAAAAGTTATTGTACTAATTTCTACATTTAGACTTGGACTAATTCATTAGTGTAAAACGTTAAGGTGGAGTCCTAAAGAAAAATAAGAACTGTCACTGCAGTTAATATTTTGGAAAATCACTGAAGATGCTGGGATCAGCAATAGGAAGTCAAACGTTAACCAGTTGCAGTACAGAACAACATGTTTCAGTATCACAGGATTAGGTGTCATAAAATTCTGCGCCAAGGTCATACCCCTCATAAATACACACACAAAGTCTTCCCTTGTTTTATGGCTAAGCCAATTTTGATTATCTTCATGAAGCTTTGAGATTCCAAGACAACAATTTTTCCTGCAGTGGCTGTAGTTATAACCTTGTTCTCTGAGCCAAATGTGGATATTTTCTACAATAATACTGTATAATATAACTGAGGAGCTGCAAACTTGTGATTTACTTTTGTCATCCTACCTTCTTTTTTCATGCCAGCTCTAAAGCATTTGTTGAGTCTGCAGAAACGACATTGGTTCCTCTTATCCTTGTCAACCACACACTGTCTGCTGAACCTGTACATGATAAACAACAATATGGCCTGACTCTACAGAGCAGCATTTAATTCACTATAAAATCCCATGTTGTACTGAAAGGTGCCAAGACAATATGTCTTGACCAAAAAATAAGTATTAATCCTTCAGATTTTATCATTGCATATTTTATTTGTTCAAACATGTGCCTATATGGTATGCCTTGGTTGTCTTTACCGGCAGGTGTACACATGGCTTTTGCGTATGGATCGTCTAAAGAAGCCTTTGCAGCCATCGCAGCTAGAAGCCCCATAGTGTTTTCCTGTGGCTTTATCTCCACAGATTGCGCAGTTAGCGTTCAGCCCATCTGGGCCAGCGTGGCTTGGTTCTGTTGGCATACTGTCTGCAAAGCACAACATACAGGCATATTTTTACTCATGCTTTACACACATCTGTAAATTACAAACAAATCAAGAATAAAAAACATTGTATATTGGTACTTATACTGTGATTTGATTTGTCTGTGTATGCAACCAAAGTGTGAACTAATTCATAGGGTTTAGGGCTAGGGCTATGATTGTGTTGCCAATAAATTATTTGATGATGTGCTAAACAAAATAGCAGAAGGCCAAGCAGCATTACTTTTTTGTATTTATTATGGTAGCTGATGCTGTAATTATTCTTATTTCTTGCACATTAAACATTCCTTTAGTGCTTATTTAGTTCCAAGATACTAAGTTATTTAAAGTGGGAAACCTTGATGATCATCAAGACACAAATCTTTAGAGTTCCATTCATATCTCACTCAGTTGTACTCATGATCTCCCAACAATGTTTGAGTTAATGTTTGACTAACTCTCAGCTCAAAAACTGAGGTGACATCACAGAGGAGTGTTCCTACTCTTCAGCAAACCATGTTTATGACCCATGTCTTCAACTAACTTTATTTCACTAAATATCAGCAACAAAGAGCTCTACATGCAAGACCGTCAGTTTCTGGGGAAATATATTCTTTTTTTTACTGTGTGACAGAAAAGCACAAAGAAATATAGAAAGAAACTTAGGCTGTGTTTGTTGGTTTTCACAGAGAAAACAATGGGCATTGCCCTCTACTATAAAATCCCCTCTTGTATAGGTGTTGCTGGGTGACTCATACAGGGCAACACTATGCTGAGTATGCCCGACACCTTACGCCCATCTTAAAATAATGTAAGTTGGGCGTATTTGATTAACCTGGGTGTAGTGAAGTGATGTCATATGTGTGCTCAAATCAGATCAACCCTAATATGGATATGCCCCTACAAAGATTGACAAGTCTACGTAAGTCTCTTGCTGTGTAAGCAGTTTTTACAGTTTGCAAAAATACATTTTAAAAAAATTTGACCCAATAAGTTTGTAAATGAACACATGACATGTAAAGTTAATAAAACTGTCTAATATTGTCACAAATTTGCCAAGGCACGAGACATGTAAAGTGAAGTCAACAAAATATTTCAAGAAGTAAACTCAACAATAAGGCTGTGATAAAATATCAAAGCCTTTCATTTTAATAAAGCATACATATTAAAAGCAATGGTTCTCCACTTGAGTGTTTGCAGTAAATAATTCTTTGAAATGTAATGGCCCAGTATTATTCTTCTTTTTTGTTTGTAGGTTAAAAACAAAAAGAAAAAAAATCTCATATTGAAAAAAACAAACCACCAGTGTAAGGGAAGGACCATCCCTCAAGCCTCAAGTATATAATCATATATATTCTTGTTTTTCTTAACTAGCAAAATAATAGACATAATAAAGAGAAACAAACAGAAAACAGAACAGCTTACTATGTACACAAAATGTTGAGATTTACTTGATAAAAAATGCTGAAATACCTTTTCACTCAGTGATCTACTTCAAATCGATTCATTGAATAGTTTAAATTTGCTCGACTCAGCATAGTTTCTGCATTAAAGTGCAATATGCACATTAGTAGGAATTAATTCTTAAATTAATTCACACATTGGCAAGTTTGATCAAATTAATGAAAAACACATCATTCCTTCTTTCCCAATACTAACTCATTGACATCAGCTTTTCTAGCTTCTCTGTTATTAAATGTCTTCCTGAATAATATTTTCTCATCCGGTTCTCAACATGATGACCTCTTATGCAGCAAACCCTTATCTATCATGTTCCGTGACACTGTATCAGTGAGATGTCATACCCCTCAGTAGTGTCATTACCTGTGAATAGAAATGAGTGTATAGATGTGTTATGTGTATATGCTATCACAATGTTTCAAAACCAAGTTTGACATTTATGGGATTCTCAGTATGTATGTGCCTCCGTATTTAAGCGTCTGCATGAAAACTTACTTACCTCCTCCTGCATAGAGAACCTCTGCATTCTCAAACCCTAGTGTGCTGTATGATGGATCCAGGCCTTCGCAGTAGTTGGCCACCTCCATATCTAACAAAGATTTACTCTGAGGAGCTGGAGGATACTTCATTCCTGTTTCAAGCTGAGCTTCCTTTTTTCTCTTTTTGTCTGTCTCCGTAGCTTCTCACAATTTGTCTTTCCTTCTGTTTTCTTGTCACTGTTTCATCTAACTCCCACATATACAACAGGGGAGATCCCTCACTTAACAGTTCTATAATGTGATTTGATTGGGCAATGAACACAAGAAAAGGTGGAGCTAGAGCTAAGACTTCTCACCTTATTACACCTTACTTATCTATTCTCCACTTACACACTTATCGCAGAAATAAATGGACAGTTGTAAAGGAGAAATGTCCTTGTCCAGTTTCTGCTGTCCAGTCTTTGACTTTTTGTCTTTATGAATCAAAGTATGCATAATGTGAATACTGCCTGCTAATTCTTTATTTGTGTGTGTGCGTGTGTACATGTGTGTGGCCTTATTTTTGATACAGTGTAAGGGCTATTTTTCTTACAAATACTGCATTTTGGGGACCGACTGCACCTTATGGGCCCCAAAGACCAGTTCCCATAAGAAGAGGTTCTGTTTTTGGTCTATGGTGTGTATTGAGCTTCGGTTAATCATGTCATAGTAATAGTAATAATCAGGTTTAGTGTAAGCACTAGGGCTCTGCAAGAGAAATGCATGAAAAATGAATGGAAGTCAATGTAAAGCCCCTTTGAGGATAGTAAGAGTTTCTATCTGCATGCGTGTGGATGTGTGGAGATTTGTGTTTGTGTGTGTGTGTTGTTCCAGGGATTTATAATCTAATCAATACTGGTATAACAGCATTATCACCTCAGTAGATATAGTCTATAAAAAGTGGAGAACACTGATAACTTCCTTTAATTCCAAGACAAAAACACACATCCACACACACCTGGGTGTGTGTTTTCATTCATAGAATTTGGTAAGAAGAAGTTATTCCCTGCATTTACTTAAAACCTGATTTTACTTGTAATGTCTTTTTGACTTGCACTCAAAGTCTAATCTAAGATGAGCAAAAAATAATAATTAAAAAAAATTGAAAACAGGCTCCTGGCTATTCTGCCACTGATGCACTTCCCACACACTTCACCAAACTTAATCAAGAACAAATTCAAAAGTGTAAATCAGGAGTAGAATGACCGTCCTCTCAGGTTCATCTTTTAGGGCAGAGGCATAATAAACACACTGAATAGCTCCCATGATATAAACCAGTTCAATAGTCTCACCCATCCATTTTACATGAAGGGTTTCATTGCACTAAATCTTACTGTGTGTTTTAGAGGCAATGAGTTTAGGGCATTGTGACAAAGAAGATTGTAAAAGATATGATGATATGGATGACTTGATGCTCTACATCTGTAATGAGTTGGTCAGTCAGAAAAAAATGAAAGGAGTGTTTCAGCAAGAAAGAGGGTAATATAATGTTACAGTAAAGAACCACATCAGAATGCGTATTATCACAAATTGCTTTGTAATACATATTAGTTACTTTTTCTGCTAATAGTATTATCTCTCCTGGAACCTTTTCCATTTTGTTACATAACAACCAGAAACTTTTATGAATTTTATGGTAGGCTAACACACAAAATGACACATATTCTTGAAGTGGAAATAAAGTAGCACGGCTTTTAAAAGTTTTGCAAACAAAACTCTGAACAGCATGGCGTGCATAAGTATTCATCATCCTTTTACTATTAAACACTTGATTAGCTAATCGGGTCCACAAATGTTTAACAATATCAATACAGTTAATCTGTGAAGGCATAAGAGGTTTCTTAGGAAACATTAGAGAACAAACATCATAATGAAAGCCAAGGCAAACATAAGGAAAGTCTGGGGTAAAGATGTGAAAAAGTTTATGCCTGGAACCTTTTCCATTTTGTCACATTACAACCAGAAACCTTTATGAATTTTATGATGACACACAAAATGACACATATTCTTGAAGTGGAAATAAAGTAGCACGGGTTTTAAAAGTTTTGCAAACAAAACTCTGAACAGCAATACCCTAAGCTTTATAGATCTCATAGAAGACAGATCTGTCCATTCAGGAAGAGAGGCAGATCATTGCTACTTGCGCAATCTAACTAAAAAATAGCAAAATTCTTGAATTGTCAATAGAGAATGATAAGAAAGGTGGCCCATTTGCGACATTTTGCTATGTGCCATTTAAGGGACACATGAAATGCATTGAGAAAAGTGCTCTGCTTAGATGAGAGTGGAACAGAAGTTCTTGGACTACATCAAAATGCTGTGAGGATGATGTTCCTGAGCAGGATAGGGAAACTGGTCAGAGTTGATGGGAGATAGACAGGGTAACACTGAAAAAGAAAAAAAACTTAATGGAGGATCCTCCCCACAGCAGGATGATCATAGAACCAGAGATACAATGGGTCTATTCATCTCTAAGTATATTTACGTTAGATTTGTTCAGTCTAAAATTATATGTTATTTCCAATTGAGAACCCACAGCAAGACTTGAATATCTATATTCACAGATTAAATATATCCAGTCTGACTGAGTATGAGCTATGTTGAAAACAACAACTAGACAAATTTGTACAAAGTTTGTCGGGTCATACCTCAAACTATTTACAGGTATAATTGCAGCAAATGGTGATTGTACAACATATTGGGGGAATCTATTACAAACCTTCACGGCACTATTCAGGTTTTTCATTTGTGAATCCTTAATTTTCCACATCACAGTAATAAACTACTTTGTGTCTTATATCAAAATAAAATGTTGAGAGGTGTTAGTAGTAGCCCTGCAAAAACTATGCAAACAATTAAGTTGTATTAGTATTTTTATCATGGACTGCAAATTGGAGGGTGAAATAAAAGGGTTAAAAGATAGGGTGATTAGACCGGAGGCTCTAGGTAGGGAGTGTGAATGGATTATAATTTAACTAGATGGTACACCCAGGCCTCCTGACTCATCAAGTTTGCAAAGAGTGGCTTCAAACAGACCAGTTGTAATCATGTTTTAAATCTATCCTGTAAGAGGTGAGCTAGGATGATCTAGGTTATTTCTATTTATTAAGTACTGAAACAGAACAAACTAATTATTTTCTGCAATTTCAGAATGCAGAAGTTTAAATAGACTTAGACTGTAGTGCCTTTACCACAATTTGAAAGAGCCCAAATGTTAATGTCACCATTTTGTTTGCTTCTAATTCACATTTGATTTTAATTGATGCATACCTGTAAATATTTCTGTAAGGCTGCAGCTGAAACACACTACTTCTCTGCGTGACATCATGGAAAAATCAAAGGACACAAGAGAATTGTGAACATCAGCAAATCTCATCTATCTTTGGGTTCAAACACAGATGTCTGAAGGTGTTACGTTTATCTGTTCAAATAATACCATATAAATAATACCTTAGGAGTCTCAACAGACCATTTATGGAAGAAGAGGTATTCTGTGTTGAAGTGTTACTCAGGATTTGGTGCAAAATGTGTGCAGATGCAGAATCGCTTTGGAGACACCGTATGTGTGGTGGTAGACAGCTTAAAAAAATTCTAATCTATTTCACTTTTGACATTTAGCAAATAGAAATATATGTGATATTTCTCATTGAACTAATACAGGAGAAGTCTTGTCTGATTTAATATCAAGCTGTGAGTGTGACTTTTCTTGGCAACAGTATGTAAATATCTAATTTCAGCTGGTAAGACCTGCTGCAGGAGTCAGACTAAATGAGACACATTGCTTCCACCTATCAACCAAAAGCTCTCAGCTGCCATAAAACCCCTAGTGGGAAGCCAATGTCTGTGAGAAATTGCCATAATACCAGCGCCTGTACTTAAACTAACAGCTTAACACACATAATGATCAGCCGGGCACTGTTGCAAAAAACCACAACTTCCTGAAACAAAAGCCATAGTTGAAGGTTCTTCAGAAAAGTAATTGCCTCCAAATCTTAAGATGATTAACTATTCCTTTACTTCATTCTTGCCTTTAAATTTAAAACTAATTCTAAACTACATAAATTATCTGTGTAATTGTGAATGCCCTAGTAAAGATTTTTAAGTAAAATACGAGGTTAGAACAATGCATAGCAATTAATGTCCATATTTGAAAAAGCCAATAAACTGTTAAGAGGGTCCAAAATCGTATCTCACATTATAACCTCAAAGGTTAATAAACAACAATTTAGTCGTCTTTGTAATTTATTTAAAACAATACAAAGTGGACACGTGATTAAAAGTAGTGTTATCTGCAGGTAGATAAGATACATTATAGGGGCAATAGAAATAACATTATTTCTCTGGTAATTAATCCACATTGGTTTTAATTGTACTGATAAATGCGAGAAGGTAAAACGAGAGCAAAGAGAGAAATATCTTGTTCCTGTTTATGTCCTTGACTTGTTTGGGTAAAACGAGTTATCACATGATCTTTACAGCACAGCTTTCACGATGAAGTGAGTCTCTCTTATCTCCTTTTGCATGTTTGCGTTACATGAGATACTTTAAAGCAGCGCTTCTACTTTGTTCGAATGAACCATCTCAAACCATTTCTTCTTTTTTTCAGAAAACCACATGATTTGAGGAACATACTGCAAACAAAACTAAGAGATTCTGATAACGTTTGGTATATAAGACTTAACACTTTATGTATTTACTAAATGTAAATATTTCCAACTTAAAAAAACACAAAAACAAAACAAAAACAAAACAGAAAATGTTTGACTTACCTGTGTTACCGTGTCTGTCATTTATCCAGTAGTATTGCTCTACTCTGACAGGGAGCAGCCGTCAGTCAGCCATCGGACTTATGGAGCACTGAGTTTTAAAATACTTTAAAGTGTTGGAAAACATTAAAAGGGAAGGCAGGAGAGCTGAGTTGCCAATAATTCATGGAGCGACACTTTGGATGGCGCCATCATAGCCCTGTCATAAGATCGATTTACTAAACAAACTTAAGCTAGGGTGGAGATGTTAAACAGTAACCCAGGTCCATAAAAACTAGAGAAGAGAAACATCACTAGGTGAATGTGTGTGTTGATGTGTGTGTGACACAGACCCTGTGGCACAGAATGTGCACAAAGATATGATATAATTCAAGCAACTTTAGATTTTGTTTAGAAAACTGTTGGAAAGAAATACATTTTTTGATCGAACTTTAAATTTTGTATTGTGCTATTATTTTGAGTAAGGATCTGTTTTGTACGTCTTCATCAGCTTCAGTGGTCTAGGATCGTGTCATAGTCCTAGACTGGACAATGTGTTGTACAGATAAAGACCAGCAGATGGCAGGAGTTCATTTATCTTGGAGTCAAGTTCAAAGTAGTTTTCAGACTGCATTTATTACTTGCAACATATACATTTCTGCTATTCACAAATACAATATCAAAACTGGACCTGAGTTCATACTGTTTGGTGAAAACTTTTTTTTTATTCAACAACCAAGCATTTCTGCAATAATAATAATAATAAACATCATCAGCTGAAATAATATTGGTTAGATAATGAAGCAGGCAAAAGGATCATAATTTGATATAAAATAAATTCACTAATTATGTAGATCAACAAGAAATAGAAAAAAGAAAAACATGCTGACGTCTTATATCAGTTTGTCTCCTGTACGCACATTCACAGTTATTGCAGATGCTGTGTTCACACAGTCCTTCTTCTTAAGCACATGTGGAATGTTCTCTTCCCCAAGAAGGTCAGCATGTCCAAACAGTTGAAAGTGGTCAGGCTCAGTAAAACTTCATTGATATCTTCAAGATCAGGTTTCCCAATGTAATACAGCCGGAAACTATGGTAGGGAACGAAGCAGATTAGCATAATCAGTGTGAAGCAGAGACTCTTCAGTTGTGCCCCGAAGTCCTGCTGAAACCTGCATCCCTGGCGATCCCTGTTGTATAGAGTCCACAGGACGTTGGCCTGAAGGGCTGTCAACACAACAGCTATCACTATCACCAGTGTGCTTAATATGTAGTTCAGCTCTTGGGCAGAATTCATGCTGTCTGCAAAATGAAAGCATGAATTTTGTTCTGTGGAATTGTTTTTCTTGCCATAAAAATGAGAAATGATGCAAGGGGTTGAGATGAGCACAATGACCCACATCACTACACTGCAAATGAGTGCTTGCATTCTGCCTAAGGATTCCACCTGCCTAGTCCTACAGTAGTGTGGCCACAAGCGAGTGACAAGGATGATCAGGTAGAGCAAAAAAGACATGTACATGTGAATGTGGATCATAGCGCTCACCATTTTACACCACTCGGTGCCCAACTTCCACTCGTTGGTTACATAATAGTAAATTCTGAAGGGAACTGTCAGAAGGAAGATGAAGTGGGCAAAAATTAGGTTAAACACGGTAATAGAGGTGGCAGAAGCAGCACTGGACTTCAAGATGTGCATCATCAGGCTCAGGCTGACAGTACCGCACAGCAGAACTACAGAGTAGATGACCGTGAGGGTAATGCGAAAATCTGAGAATCCATTCTCAGATTGAGTGGTTGGTGTTCTGTTCGGAGTCATCATGGTGGTAGACAGTTGCTGCGGTGTCACACTGGAATTCATCCTAAAGAGAGAAGGTTTCATATAAAATCCATTATTAGAGACTGAAAGGAAGTTGGTGTAAGAGTTAAATGGGTAGTGCTATAATGAGAGGGAAGAAAAGGGGATAATGTGTGAGTCAATGTTGACTTTTTATGACCTAAAAATCTCAGTAAAATAGGATGCAGGGATGGTACTATAAGAAGTTATTCAGCTATGTATTTCCTCTTGTGTAAAATGTGAAAATGTAATTTGTTACAGATGCAACCTGTTACCTATACATGTGCTATACCGTCCAGACTAATTTACCTCTTTATTCTCAGTCTGATGCATTCTTTTTTGTCGAGTTGGCCTTTATGCAGTCTATTTAGTTTTTGTATTTTTTCACAAGCAGATTCACTTCTGTTCATGAAACCATGATGCTGACTCATCTCATCATTTCAAAAGTAAAGACGTTTTTACTTTTGAAGGTTCTCTTATCACCATCCTCATGTAGTTTGTTTGAAAATTTAAAAAAGATTTAACAAATTTACATTAACATTTTCAAAAACAAAATATTGAAATATACAACTCTACATGAGTTCAAATTCTTAATAGAAATATTCAAAACTCAGGACTCGGGTCTGTTGTAAAACTGCCTGTGACTTACAGCAAGAGTTGGTATCATTTGAATAAACACATTTTATAAAATGTAATTTAGAGCTAATTTAGAGAACTTAGTACCTTTATATTGCTTGGTCAGTTTATCAAAAATGAATAAAAGCAGCAATAAAGTAACACCAGATTAGCACTAATTATAACAACAACAAATTGATTTTCTCTTGAAGAATATTTTGAAAATGTGTCTTGCTTGTATATTAATAAAGAGAACAAAGCAACAACCTCATGATGAGCACAAAAAGTGAAGTAACCTAAGCTTCTCATGTAGACTTACCTTGTAGTCAAAGATTTGGCTGCTGCCTGTTTTTAGGAGTCCCAGCAAAACGTTAGAAACTCTGTCTATCCTTCGTCCCACCGGAGTGGTAACTTACTGACAAAGTCAGTAAGCATCCAAACACTTCCACAAATATGCAATTTTCTAGGTCTAAAGTTAGTGTAGGATATTGAAATGAGCTACATGTGTCTGTGTCAAGAGCCCTTTTGCATACTGTGTGCCTACTTGGTTTGAAACAGGAGGTGACTTCATGTCAGTATAACCACAGAAATGGTAGCTTCCTTTTTTTGGCCACCTTCTGTTTGCACTCTTGTTTTTTTGTTTTTTTTGGGGGGGGGGGGTTGTTGCTGTTGTTGCTATTCTTTAACTCCAAGAAATACATTTACATAATTAATTATACTGCACATACAGCAAATTACTTTTAGTTTGTCAAAAAATTTCCTTTACATTTGTCCAACTTAATCGGCATAAGTTTATAGTTTATTTTTATCTCATGGCATCTATGGTATACATAAATCTAATAAATTCTTAATTGTATAAAAATCTGAGCGCATCTGAAATTTCTGAACTGTGTGGTAGCAGACTGTTGCATTCTATTGCTATAGCATAAGCTTGTTAACATGTAAAGAGAAGTTAGTCAGGATGTCATGGTACGAGTAGCGATGTTGACACATGTCTATAAATATTGCAGTCAGTTGGAAGCATTGCAAATGTTTTAGATGTTGTTGATACTAACTGGTTCCCATGGGTTTAACAGTAAAAATATCACACAACTTTTATCAAGTTTTACAAATTGTCATTGTACAACAATGGAATTATAAGTTTGTGAAGCTGCATAATGTAGATTATGCTGTTACTATTTGACTATTTTCTTAAAATCTGGATATCATCCATCCATAAGTTAGTCTATGGATTTCTGTGAGGGACTTTCTGAACTGTGAGGAAGCTGCAGTACCCGGGGCAACAATGTGGCTACAAAGTGAACTGTTGAAGCAACAGTTCACTTTGTTGCTTCAACGTCAGTATGCAAAGCTGCATGTGGGTTTACTTATTTGTCCCTGTAATTCTTTGCATCTAATTACTTTGTAAAAAATACACATCTGGTCTTTTTATTATGATTTGTTTTATTATGCAAAACATTTCTGTCAAAATGGAAAACACACATTTCTTGTTCCTTAATTTCAAACCCTTCGTTAGAGGTTTCACTTGCATGATGATCATTAGTCTACTAAAAGAACAACTTTCAGTTCACCTTCAGCTTTTTTCCAGATTAATGTATTTATCAAGCTCATTTTATAAATTGCTTTCTTATTTGAACCCATAAAAGAATGTCCAAAGCACATGAATGTTTACTTATAGTTGATGTGATTTGATCAATGTTAAACTGGAAACCACCAGTTTCTTCAAAGAAACTGATGGTCATAGTTCTTGAAATAAGAATTATGAAGCTCTTTATTTTCTATGAAGAACAGTTTCCAAGAAAAAAACAATGGTCATAGTTCTTTATATGAAATAAAGAACTATGAAGTTCTTTGGTAGTCTCTGCTCTACATTGCTTATAATGTTTCTTAAGGTTGTCAAATTATTCTTTAATTTGCATTTCACCACAGAGTAAGAAATCATTTACAGCCAAAAAATAAATAAAAAATCAATCTTGAATTTTAAGCCTGCTACAGCTAACTTTTTGTTTGAATGCTGTTGAGTATGTGCAATAACCCCATGTGGAGAGATGAGTAACACTGAATTGATCCGATATCAGTGTTGTGTAAATATGCTATCACATTAACTGCTGAGACCAGTTTATTCATAATTTAAATAGGAAAACCAATCAATATCCTGCAAACTCTCTGATGGCTTGTTTGTCTTTTTCAATGTTTTGAAGTTCTTGTTTGGTTTTATTCAATCAAAAAACTTATGTTGAAATCTAGTCTTTCAAGTTTACAACACCATTTTTCCCTTTACTGAAAGCTCTAAATAAAAGTGTGATCAATTGCATCCAGAAGTCACCAATTAGCAGCATCTGCCTGTGTATTATTCAGTCCCAGTTTAAATCCAGCTGTGTGTTTAGACTAGGCTTTAAATTTTATTAGATAACATTAACAAGCAAACAGCATCAGACTGAGGAACAACTTAAGTGATAGTTTTTTTTTTATAGCATTGTTATTAAAAAATGGTTATAAAAATGTCATGAGCTTTGGACATCTATTTAAGCTCTGTTCAATCAATCACTTCAAAATGGAAAAATTGTGGCACAACTGCAAACCCACTGTTGTGCAATAACAGGTTTGGTGTGAATAAAACATTAATAAGTACTGAAGGCAATAATTAACAAAGTAAGCAATTTAGATTAAATTACAAATTTGGGCACCATCTAATTATCGGGAATTCATAGCCAAACACCTCTCAATCCCAGTTAGTTGATTCTCAATGAATAGTTGCCAGGTGTGGTGTGATGTTATAGAACAATAGATAGAGTGAATTTGTGCACTGGTGTTCTCAAACAGCACTAGACACATGAACACAAACAACTTCTCTCCAAAATACAAGAATTTATGAACAAAATTCTTTAGCTTCCTATTGATTTCAGTAAAGAAACTCTAGGCTGAAAACATTTAACTAAACTAAACTAAACTACTAAGCACAGATGAAAAGAATAAGTAAAACTAGTGATCTAAGGAAAAAGTAGTAAAAAGGAACCATATGAATGAAATTGTAACACCAACAACCGATAAACAAATGAATGGCTAACACAGTTCAGTGTGAATATGTACTTTTAAGAACCAAGGTTTGCTTTGAGGAACTGGAATGAGACCAAATTATCTCTAAAAGTTGACAAAAAATTAAATAAATCATAAAAAAAATACAGGAGCTGCCAGGAGTTCAAGCAACCATTTTGTAATCCAAGCAGAAGATAAAACATAAAAAAAAAAAAAAGAAAACATAATGTGTTAAAGATTGGGTGTGAAAAACAGACATGGATTGACAACTTGGTAAATGGACCACAGGCAAGGTGATGTCACATCCAGGGTTAGCAGCTCATCAAACAACAAAGGAAATAGTGGCTGTGATGCTACGTAGCGATTCTTGTGAGTCCCACATGTATTGCTAAGAACCAGCACTTACCACTACTTGTGTATGCACCTTATGGTTAATTTTTGCAAGAAGAGAACAAGCTATGTTTTAAACTGCAGAACTAATGGTGGCTAAGTTCTTAGCATTAGCAGAGCTTTAGCTTTGGCAGCTGGGAAAATTACAGCTGCCAAAGCTTCTGCAGAGTTTATAAGGACTCTGCAGAAATATTTTATGCAAATAAAAGTAAGTCTCTTACTAGGCAGTTATAGCAAGAGAGAAATTGAAAACACCAATAGCCTCAACTCTGCCTTGGTTTTAGCCTGCATTAAATGCAAACAAAAACACAAAGAAATGCACAATATTTAAATTGTTTCATTCTGAACTAATTTTCAGGTCCCAGTGGTAAGAAGTCCAGAAGGAAAATAGACATGCCTCATTGTCAAACAGACAAGATGAGTATATAGTTCCAACTGTAGTAACCAACTACAAAGATCATATTTAAATTCAAGAGTACAACTCAGACCAAATATGGACCCTTCTAAGTAAATAAGAGACAAGCTTAAGAGGGATTCATCAAGTATGGATGAAAAGGACAGGTTGGATCAACAAAAAGAAATGACAGAAAACAGTAGAATAATTATCGTAGGAGAGTTTCTCTACCCGTATACTTACATTGCTCTCTGTTTTCGGCTTGACCATCAAAGGTAAAATATTCCTCTTTAGGGCACAGTCTTGTTGCATTGCACTAAGCGAAAGTGGGTTAATACACCACTTGCACTAACCTGGAAATTCCTCGATCGCATATTAACTGAGTGCTTGCTTGGGAATTCAAGCTACAGTAAAGAGCCACACGAGGAAGTTTTTCTTGTTGGACTAGAACATTAACCAAATGAACCAAATGTTATGATCAAAAAGTTACTCAGTACTCTGGTAGCATTTAGTTTTCTCTTTTTTTTACTCTTACTTATATTTTTAGACGACTCTTTCTTACTACTTGAGTAAAAAAATACTTAATTAATACTTCCTTGAGTACAGCTTTATTGTGGCTTTTATCACCTAATAACTCCAATATCCATGCATCTGGTGGCATGTGCAACGTGATCAACTACTAAATGAGGGTGCCAGTTTTAGATATTTTCACATTTAATGCCACATATTGCTCACACAGTTCCCACTACTAAACCATACACACAAGTGCTACACTAATGTTGGCACAATGGTCTACCTACTTATCACATTACATTATGCAGAGGATCTCTATGAATCTGCAAGGGTTGAATCTCTTCAATATGATGTCCTGCTGTTAATTGGGACAAAAATTTTTCATTATTATTACGTCTGGTTCTGCCAGGCTATAATGTGAAGAACAAGGATATTGGGTTTTAGGCACTCATATAATGAGTTTTAAAATAACATAATGTATTTTTAAACTCATTATGTCATGTTGATCTACCATAAAAGTAGCAGCTTAGGCTTAGATAGGATCTGTAGTGATTAAAAAAAATTTACTAAAAATACTGTCCCTGTGGTTTGGTTATGGTTTCGAATGTAAACTTCCTGCACATTTAGCTCCTTGTTCTTTCTTGCTGCTAATTTGCTCAGTGTATAATGCAAACTTTTTTTGCCTTTGTCTGTAAATAAGTGGAGTTTAAACATTTCTCCTGCAGAATTAAGTTTGATCTGCATTTTTTTTTATTCAAGATAAATTTCTGTTTCTCCTTAAGGGGGGATATTATGTATTTTCCAGGCACATGATGCCGTTTTAAAACACAATCAAGGTACTACGTTACCTTCACTTGACATTAAAATGCTGTATATATCAAAAATGTGACTTGAAATAAACTTGACTTTGCCTCATATTCATAGCTGATGACTATGAGGCATCAAGGCAGATCCTGAGCAAACATTAAGACACCCTTGAAAGGCTGCCCTGGGAAATTTAGGAATTTCTTATATATGCATGAATGCGTTAAAGCAACAATCCAGGTATGTGTGTGATTCCCTCATACAAAATTACATAATAACATGATATAAAACTCAAAAAGGTCTATTTTGGCTAACATACCCCAAACATATTAATAAAGGCTACAGGTCTAATGCAACATGTTCCTATTACTGTCAAACTGTATCTTGTATAAATCAGCTAGTAAACAGACAAATCAGTTCCTTGTTCTTTTTTTTTATTAGTGAATATGTAACAACAGGTAAAAACATCCTATCCCTTTATTAAATTCCATGTACCTTAACACAAGATCGTGTTAAACTTTAAAATCACAAATCCAGAGTTTTTTAAAATGATTAATTTATAGTTAAATATTCAAAATACATATGTCCAATTATTTATTATTTAATTTACAACTATACTTGAAAAAATCACTGGGTGTTTAGAGGGTGGTGTAAAAACGGGGCTTGGCAAAATTGATTCTTGAGCTCTTGAAGGTACATTCCACAACCCATGCATTTATGTAAAAACTATATTAACCATATCTACACAGAATAAATACAAAATATTTGGCATACACAACCTACAACACTGGACGGCATAAATAAATTTTTATCTAAGGAAAGTGCATCTTCGATCTATTCCAAAGGATGAGTCTTTTTGAGGTGAGAACGTGTGTGACCACACTGAGCAGCATCAGGAAGATCGTCATCGACATCACTATCACGTAGTGACTAATGCTGTAGCACACAAAAAAATATAAATTGGGTTTTTAGGTAAATCTGTATACCGCAGGTCACAGAACAGCAGCAAACCAAAAAGAAGTGGTGGAAACAAGCTGTGCAAATATGTAATGAGTAGCTGGTGTTTTATCGACATTAACTGTGTTCTTGTGGACTTACCTTGTGCCAATATCCAACCAGCTTCCATAGTCTTGCACCAGGAAGAAGAAATGCTGAGGACAAGGAAGTTAAACATTTACCATGTACTGTTCACATAAATTGTACATTAATCAGAGAAGGTATTGAGCCTATAAGGCTTTTAAGAGTGTGAATTAAATTGCCCATAAGTCTGATATTATCTCAAGTAATTTACCAGTGCCATGACATCAGATATAACCAGGACAATGAGGAATAAACTGGAAAGGAAGAGGGAAAAAAAATAATCAAATGGAAAGAAAACATGAACAAGAACCAACATCTGTGTACTGCAGAAACAACATAGATACAATTTGTATTTTGTATTTCTTAACAGAATAGAAATTTGTTCATGTTGAAAAATTGAACATGAACAAATGTGAAATACAACCGTCAGATCAAATTACCTTCTTGATGAGAGCTGTGTTGCAACTTGAATGGTCTCAAAGGTACACATTACTATGATAAATGGGATAATAACCTGAGAGGAAAAAAGACAATTTAAAGAAACTTAATCAAAGATAATCAACATGAAATCAGTCATTTCCATTGGCGCACACTTTCACACGCTGATGATGGGAAGCTATTGGATTGTAGCCTGGGTGGGGCAGTCTGACAGAATCGAGGCTGCTATATCGCATCATCTGCCCTTCTAATTAATACCAGCAGGCAAGGTGGTTGAAGCTTCTTGCTCCACTACATGGAGAAGGAATTTAATTGGCAACCAATCGATTGAGGAGCAAACTCCTACCACTGTTGCAGTGAACATTTAACAGAAAACAGTTCAATCCATAATCTGACAATGGAAGTGCAAGACTCCTGCAGACCAACCCAGGCATGCCTGTCTTTTTAAACTGACAACAAGCGAGCATTAATTAAAGAAGCAGCCATGCGGCCCACAATAACTCATGGAGTTAGTGCAGATCATTTGAAAATTGGTGTCCCGAAATACTCTCCAATCAATCTGACTGAGGTTGAGCTCTGTCTGAAGGAAAATGGGGTGACGAAAATGTAGCCTTAAAATATGAAATGTGCTCCAAAAGATTTGCAGTTGTAATTGCAATGAAGGGGGGGGAAAGTACTACAAAGCATTGACTCAGTGGGGATGAAAAGAGTGCATATCAATCACTCTTTTCAGATTATGTAAAAAAAAACAAAAAAAACATTAAAACTTTTTCTTTCTGTTTCACAAAGATATGCTACTTCATGTTTGTCTATACGTTGAAGGGAGTTCCTCTTTACATTTTAATGGGAAAATGTAAAGAGGAATGAATAATATTATGAAGTTCTTCACACAACAAGACATAACAAACACCTAGAGTAACCTACCTTCCACATCATGAGCCCCCCCATGATAAACGGGTTGAAAACAGTGAGGAAACAATAAACGGAGGCTGGGTCAAAACTAGATAACAGCAAAAAGAGGAAGCATCAGTAACTACTGACAAAACCAGAGCTACAGTAAATCAGAAACATTAAAAAAGAACCAGTTTTGAGAAGAACAGCAGACCATTAATATGTTGCTTTTAGACTTCACATTTCTGTAATTCTTTTGGTGTCATAGAAAATGTCTTGGTTCAAAACCTTTAGAGACTAGTTTCGCTAAACAAACTAAAGTACGTCACAAACGGAAATAGATTTTCACAGTTCACTACTCTGTTTCCTCTTTTCAAATGATCAACAGCGCTTAATTAATAAAGCAAACATTAATGAGACTAAGCGCACAAGAGAGGCTCACTAAAACTACAACACCTACAACTATCTCATTCAAGCGTCATATCATTTGTAACAAAAAATAAGTACAGGAAAGTACATTCAAAAACACAAATATTATCCTACCTGTTAATGGATGCTATGTTCCCTGTGCCAAAGAAAGCTGTTATTATAAAAAATACCTGAAGAAAATAATAGGAAAAAAACTGAAGTAATGTTAATGAAACATATAATTTAACTATTTTTAGACACGTAAGGGTGCTGCTAAAATTCTACAAAGGTTATCTAAGCTTACAAGGGTTACCTTTAACAACCCTCTGAAAATAAAGCACCTCAATACTAGCTCAGGTAGTTCTTATGGTTTAATTGCAAACAATTAAAGTATGCCAAGGATACGAAAAAATATGATCTTCTGATGTCGTCCAGCTTCAGCTGTCGGATTTTGGTAATGTCAATGTTGGCTGAGAAATCAATTGTAGACAGCTGCAAACAAAGAAACACTATTGGAAACCACTTTTGGGCATTTTTAATGAGCAATTTGCATTTGGTGCATGATCAACTGAATAAAGACCTGATAAAATATCTCCCACCAGAAAGGTCACTTACCTGACTTCAAACTATATTCGCCATATTCATACAACATGTGATACATCGCATTAATTCTGTTTCCAACTTCCACTCCGGCCTTTTAACATGCAAACAAACGTCCCACCGGAGAAGAAATATGGGTGAAAAGCTTGAGACATTAACTTTTCCATCCTAAACTGGATAATATTGTAATTCTAAACCTTTCATCTTTTAAAGATTGGGTGGATTACCTGAAATATGGACTATGATTATGTAAACTTGCATATTTATTGGCCAAAAGCACACCAGTTTTAAGATATTTTAAAGCTTAAAGTTTACAAGTTGCTGGTCTTTCAACTTTAAATTGAAATTGTTAAACCACATTCATCTTGATTCATCCTCTGTTGGTAACCGATGGAAAACTGATCACAGCAATTATTTATGTTCAACACACCAGCTGAAGCCAGAGGTTAAGCTTTCTTTTTTTCTAAATCTATCCTGAATTAGTAAATTTCTCCCAGGTGAATCCTGACTTTTTCCAACACAGGTACAAGTGTGAACCATCAGCTCAGCCAATTATCAGCCAGCTTTCAGTAATAGCTCAGAAGTGCATCTCATGAACCATCAGCTGGTAATTACATAGTGAAATAGCCAGAGCACAACATGATATCACATTTATGGCAATGGAAGGACAAGAATTTGGATGGGGTCAAAAGTCAGAGAGCAGAAGAGGAACAGGAGTGCTATTGATCCCCCACAATTACAATTTACAATATTTGTAATCAAAACTTTAGCCATTGTTTATAGAACATTCCTCCAGAGTACATTGCTATGTTGACATGACTAATCAATTTGACTGTTTTATCCAAAAACAAGGAGGCAGGACCTGTCATTCTGAGGCACTGATATGTTCACTGACACAGATGTTTAATTTTAAAAGATGAACTACAGCTTTTGAGAAACAAACTGGCTTTTGTAGGTGATCCATATTGTTTTGGCCCATTTCTCCAGAGAGTGTAACTGGGTTCGTTTTTTGTGCTTCCTTGCAGACCTTTTCAGCTCAACAGGCTGAGATCACGGCTTTACAGGGGCCATTCAACTTTGTTGTATTTAGACAACTTTGTAACTACCTGGTTGCATGGTTAGGGTCATGGTTCATTTGGAAGACTTCTTTGACTGACTATAGCCAAATACTTCAGTTCTAGTTTTATCACTCAAAATACAGTGTCAAACGATATTTGACACTGTATTCAATTTCACTTTTTTAAATTGCTTTTGGAGAAATGACTATTTCCTAGCTGAATGGTCTTTCTGGCTATGTTGTTGCAGAATTTGTTTCGCAGTGAGTAATGACAGTTTCTTACCAGCTTCAGCCGGCATCTTTCCAAGGCCTTTTGCATTTGTTCTGGTATTAATACCAACATTTCACACAAAGTTATACTTATAACATGCAAAAAAAATAAAATCTCTAGATAGTTTGAGGTATTGCCACAAACACAAAGCCACAACCTTACTATGTGTTCTTTCACCAACTATTTAAAGATATAAAAGTAAAACTATTATGACAGACATGATTCTGTGAGCTCTCGTTGACTAAAGCTTTGGTCTGATTCATTGTGTAAGAGTGAGTAAAAAACAATTAACTGCTATATTCTTTTATATTTTAAGTCTACTAGCGAAAGCAAAAGATACATAGTAGTTAATATGGACACAAATAATAATAAAAAGCAGACCTACTCCCACATCCCCAAATTTTTCTCATTTTAACTTGTATTCTAATGCTACCTCTTGTCTTCTGGAGTCACCCTGAGCGAGTAAGGCCTCCTGCTCAATGTTGATCCATACAAACATCAACCAAGACAAAACAGGAGGGAACAAGGCCTCTGACCTAAGTAGGATAGAACAGAAATAATATTTGTATTCGGCAGATTTTCTGAAGCTGTAAAGCTACAAAATAACAACTCAATGTAAAATGATCTTGCCATACCCAGTACTGAGAAGCAAGTAAGTGGATGTGAGAGACAAAAATATGCTGAGGAGTCGGTGAAAAAGACGCGTTGAGCTCAAAAGAGGAACAAATATAGAAGATGCTGAAAAAAAGATAGCATACATAGCTTCATTCACATGTCAGATCACTTTCAAATCAGAACATGCATTTTAAATAATAACTTTCAGTGGATTTTTCTGTGACATTGAGAAAAGTCTTTCATCCACCAACCTAATGTGCTCCAGCTGATGATCTGATTTAGAAGGGGCAGGCCTTGTTTCTGTTGCAGGTTGGAATGTGTGAGCGATGGCACATATAAACACACGGCCACATGGATCATCTGTTAAGGTTGACAAGTAATACATCTCTTAGCAATTGTTGAGAAGAAAAAAAATAACACCCAAACCTGGAAAAGCAAACAATTACCTGACTGAAAAATTGCCGTCTGTCGCGTGTGTGCAGAGGTGTCCTCCGCCATGATGACCAGAGGTAACAGGCCGAAGTGAAGAGAGTAAGCAGGCCTGCACAGGTACTGAGGGAACAGAACTAAGCTTTATTGCATTTACCATTTAGGGTACACAGCCTTATTTAAGCATATGGATGTAGTAGAAAGCTTTTACTGTGAATCAGCGAATCAGGAGTTAGAAATTATGCCAAAAGAACTTTCTTTTGTTTGTTTTTGAAAATCAAAGGTGTTGTGGAAGAGAGTCAAGAGATCCTGCTAAAAACTCTGTGCAGAGTGCCTCAAAAATATCTGCATTAATAATAATTATCTCTTAAAATCCTTAAAATGGGGAATTCACCTGAATTTGAACACATGTTTAGGTTTTTTTTTCTCTGTGTTTCAGAAGATATATTGGAATATTTGAATTCAATGCTAACAAAAGCTAATAAAAAAAAGTTCTACAAATGAGAAGGCATGTTTATAGAGGAAATAACTTCAAACCTCTGCCCTACAGAAGAAATACATCCTTGCAACCGTTTCCCCCCCACTCTCCACCCCCAACTTCTACTTAAAATGATGATGCATTTTCCACACCTGGGAAGAGGGAAGTTAATGCATTTTCACTTGCTTTTCGCTTAGTTTTGAAGAAGTTGTGCTTACACAACTTCACTAAGAAAATACAGTAATGATCTATGGCCACCTTATCTTATGTCTTTAAATGCAAAATCCTACTCTTTTTTTAATGATTAGCATTATTGTGACCTGTCAGAAGTGCTGTATATGTTTCATTCCAGGAATTGAAAGAACTAGAGCAACAACAAAACAAATGTCTGCATGTGATAACATTTCATTTCTGAGTAGGAAGATAATAGGATGCAGTGGTAAATGTTCTGATAAATGTAAGCAAATAAAGGAAGTACTCACACCAGATGTAGGTTCGGCTCTCTGCCCACAACGGACATCAGGGGGAAACCAGCCAAGCACAGGCAGCCAAGAAACCAGCTCACTGAGCGAAGCTACACAGGAAAACAACCACCACAGACAGTGGGGAGTGGGAGATTAAGCAGACAGTGAAATTTTGTTTAACAAACTTGAACAAAAAAAATGCTACAAAAATTAGTACACACAATTTGGACTGTAGAAAACTGAAACATCAGACTTCTGTATTTCTATAAGAACTGAGGTATTAATAGCTTTCAAGGTCAGAGTGTCTAAAAATCTGAAATGGTTTTAAAAGGTTTAGATGTTCTTTTAAGGAAAATCTTTTTTGTGCATTTTGGAACAGAATTGCTGAGAAGTTTCAGGTTACTTTTCTGTTCGAAGAAAGTTTTCTCTAAGTTTTGTCTGTCTGACACATGGACTCAAATATCACTACAGAAAACTTTGACATAAAGAGAGGTTCCTTGTTGACTCGATGTTTGCATGGTGCAATGTGCTGCTGCGAGGTGTTTGTGGTTATATCTTGGGTTTTAAATTCACCAAACGTAGAGGAGTGAATTAAGAAGATGTCTCTACTCTAATCTTATCTTTCTAAAGAACATTATTCCAGAAATGTAGTAGTTGTTGCTGCCATACTTGTTTTGTTTTGTTTTTTTGTTCTAATTGTATTGTTGGCTATGTTGTATGTTACGTTAGCTGAAGCCTGTAAACCCTAAGATGTGGCATCTTCTCAAAACATTACAATCTGAATCAGCTGAAATGTCCACTTCTGGAAAGATTGGGAACTACCTCAAATGTTTTCCAGTTAATTTTTTTGTTACTGTTGAATCTTGGACATAAAATTGTTTGGAAATAAACTTACAATCATTACCAGATTTGTTGGGCAACAAGAAATGCTTTTCTGTGGTCATTGCTGATAAATCCTACCCTTGGCATTTTGTTAATGCACATATTTGTGCTACAGGTCAGCAAATTGCTTTTATTTAGATGATCACTCTTGATCAGTGTTTCCCAACCCTGGTCCTCAAGGCGCACTGTCCTACATGTTTTAGAGGTTTCCCTGCTTTAATGTGCCTGATTCAACTGATTGCAGTTCAACAAATGCCTGTTAATCAGGCATCAATTGAAATCA
>CAEFZX010009355.1:0-11031 GCA_903066825.1 Alfaro cultratus | reverse complement strand
CTGACAGTCATGTTTTTGGACTGTGGGAGGAAGCCGGAGTACCCGGAGAAAACCCACGCATGCACAGGGAGAACATGGAAACTCCGTGCAGAAAGACCCCGGGCCGGGAATCGAACCCAGAACCTTCTTGCTGCAAGGCAACAGTGATACCAACTGCACCACTGTGCAGCCCCCCAAGAACAGACATATCATCTTGAAAGGCAATAAAAGTAGAATAGAGGCAACAACAGGCTGAATAATTGTACGGTTTGCTAACGTTACATGACACATGAACAACGAACAACTGAGAACGTGCCTAGTATGTTAACATAACATATTAAGAGTTATTCAGATAACTATAGCATAAATAACATGCTAACAGGTTTACCAAACCATCCGTGTCCAAATCACTAAACGCAATGAAATCTTCATCTTCTGTGTCGCTTTTAAACAACTCCGCTAACTCCGGAGGTGGAAGAACACAGGCCTAGAGCGCCTTCTTGCAGTTTAGTGTGAAAATAACATGTGATATGATATAATGATGTGTTAATAATTTCACAAATAAGTCGCTCCTGAGTATAAGTCGCACCCCCGGCCAAACTATGAAAAAAACTGCGACTTATAGTCTGGAAAATACGGTAATTCAAATACATTTTATTGAGTAATTGCTGAATCAGTGCTTTTCTTTATTGCAGGCACTATCAACAGACCAGTTCTTAGATTTCCAAGTTCTTACGTTCTTTGATGGAAATTCTAATAATCTGTCTTTTGCTTTTGCAAATTTTACAGCTTCTTTTGATGAATAAATTAGTTTAAAGCAAAAGAAATTGCATTCTCTATGTCAACGATCAACCCTTTAGACTGTTTTCGCCTGTTAGTTTCCATTTTTTATATTCCATATTTTAATTTCGTCCTCAGCTGATCATATTTTGAAAGTCATTGAAGCACTATATATATTCATCTATTCAAAATATGAAAGTTTTTTTTGTTTTTTTTTCAATTCATCCTCAAAAAAGATTAAAGTCTGCATGAACTACACAGCATTAGCATCGTTTGTTGTGCCACATGGCTGCATTATTCTGCTACACATCTAGTAGTAGTGAAGTTTTGGTCGAGAAACTGATCAGTTGTGTCTGGTTGTGGTTATACTCATGCATGTGTGTATAACCACACACATGCATGCCAGAAATTTCCTAAGTCATTTTGCACATTGCATTCCTTCGGAAGAATAACCAATCAATCAGGCATTACCTATTCAAGGTCGAGGCTTTGGAGGATCAGCCAATGAAGAAGCTGTTTATTCTTGATCTATTGAATTCGAAGCAGCAAGTCAGTATGTGCGTCGTTGTCTTTTGGAGCATAAATTATCATGCAAACATGAACACCAAACTTGTGCAGTGGAAGTTAAACAAAAGCTTAAGGCATTAGCATTTGTCTGTTAAGCAGCTTCCTTCTCACAACATGCAGCGGTGATGTCTAAGCTGTCGGAGATGTTTGAAGGTACAAGTGATCTCTCTGTACAGACACAAAACGTCTTTGCTGCCAAGTGGAAACAAACTGCTTCCAGTCACAGCATGAAAAGTGGGATTTTCGACAGCTATTGACACCTAGCACTGCCGTGCGCTTAGAGATTTTTGTCAGAATGGGAAATTGTAGGGAATTACGAAGAATTGTCAAAAACTGTGTGTGTCCATGTTGCCCTATCACCTCCCTCCCCCTGGGCCTAGGTGAGGCTTTCATATTTAAAAGAAGTTGCTGGGAGCCATGCAAATGCAAATCAACTCTTGAGCACCGGCCTTTCTGACTGTCGTTCCTGTTGTAGCTCAACCATTTTCCCTTCTGTGCACCACCCAGGTCTGTTTACCAGTTCCAGGACCCGACCAAAACCCCTCAGTATTACCAGCCAGGTTATCACTGAGTGCATAAGCATTTATGTCTTATGCACTCAGTGAAAGAGAGTAACTTGAATTTATTTATTTGTATATGTTTTTAATTTTACATTTATTTCCACAGACACTTCACAGTATGAGGGTCCCACAGGTGTTGATCTGATCTCTTCAGGTACGTTCTGATATCCACGATGAGGACAGAGATGCAACTGTGTGTGAGTATCTAATATTTTAGAATGTTTGTGATATTTAATGCTTCAATATTGCTTATGTACATAATGTGATTTTGCTATTTATTTATTTTGCACAAAAATGTTTTCCAGCTGCGTCCAGGACCAGTCATCCAGATGTTGGTCAAGAAAGAAGCAGGTAAGATTTATTGAATTTAGGCATGTCACGGTTCCTTGAATGATTGAAGCAGACTTTTTTGTTCTCCATCATTTTGACTGTCAGCATTTTAAAAAATCGGTCACGTACTATTTTTGCCCGTCAAATTACAATCATATTAACATCGGCTATTTAGCCGCATTTTTGTGCGTTTTAGTTAATATTCACCTAGTTGAACCATGAATCCAGATCTTATCACACATAAAGCAGATGAACGCAACTATGGTAACTTTTTCTCCATGACAAAAACCCCTGACTGTGGCCCCAATAACTTATAATAAATTAAATTAAATGACTCCACTTAAATTACCAGCACTTCTCCCGCTGGGGTCTGAATGGGGGCCTCACAAATTCCTCCTGGTCACATCTACAGAGAAATCTGCGCTGGTTCATCGGTCAGTTGGATCTGTCTGAACAAAATGGATCAATTGAACTTTTTTTTTTTTCTTTTTTACCCTGTGCGCGGTCCGGGCGTGCGCTTTTACGAGGATTTTTTTTGCGTGGTTTTGCTTCCCCGAAATGGACAGAAGTTATGTCTGCCGCACTTCTGAGCGCCACTCTCCTTCTGGGTGTAGGAGGGTAATGTCTTCCAGCTCCATTTGTTAAAACCGCAGGATCAGTTAAGTTTAATTCTTCACAACGGCAGAGCCGCATCCGCTTTGGTTGTGAAGCGCACTATGCATGTTACAGTCTAATTAACTTCTGCACCTTTATTCATTTCCTCAAGATAAACTCCTGGCTCCTCTGTTTAGACTATAAATGGATTAACACAACATTGCATTCTCTTTAGTTTTCTCTGTTCTGTATGCAATGGAGACTGGAATTAAACGCGCCATTTCTATCAAAGGTTTGGAATGCGCTTCCTAACTCAGACGCTCCAAAGCGTCCTGTCCATAACTCTTCAACACGCTGTCAGCTCCCGGTCAGAAAGATGCATTTAGTTCAGTGTCCATGAGATGGTATTCAGAAAGAATTTTTTATTGACTGATTTTAGTTGCCTCTGCGATTAAATTTTTGCTTAAAGTCTATAATGTCTGCCCATGTGCACCAATCAGGGGTGTTAATTATAACTTGTCAAATGACCGACAGGCTTCAAATTTTCCAGTCGTTTAAAAAATAACCAGTCAAATACGGAAAATATTCCGTTAACGCAACCTCTGGATTGAAGCACCATGGCGGTACACATGTGTTTCTGTGTGTGATGAAGAAGCCAAATCCTGTCGCTAACTTGGACACAAATCTATAAATGTCTGGACAAAGTGAGAGTTCATCTATTAAAGTGACTGAATTTGAATACATAAACTAAAACAGGAGTATAGACATTCTTTTTATAGGTGTCTTTGTGGACCTATTGCTTTGTTATGAAAATTAATATAATTTCAGATTTTTGTATAATTTTTTTCCTGGTTGACTGTGAGCTAATATTGTTTCTGGTTAGTTACAAGTACAGAAAAGCAAATGTTAGGGATGCACAAATTTGAAAATTTGGGCCGATATTGATATACAGTATTCATACTGCTGTATTAACCAATATTTTATCAATTTAATAATAAAGCAAGACACTTATAAAAAATTTCATACTCCTGTTATTAATTTATATTGTCATATTCAGTCAACTTAATGGATGAACTGTCACTTTGCCCAGTCCTTTCTAGCTCCTGTGTCCATGTGAACAACAGGATTTGGATACATAGAAACACATATGCCAGCCATGTACACGCCGGCCTGTTGTGAGTAGAATGGTAGTACATTTATTCTCCAGTTTGTCCATAAGGCTACCTTTACACTAAGAACAGCAGTCAGCTGTGCTTTGTCTATCCGCTCCACCTGCATAGATGGAGCCACACACTTTGCCTCTGTTCGCTTTGAACGACCAGTAGACAGTACCTCAGGGAGGAAAAAGTTGTCGTACTCTTCACATCACACATTTTTTAATCATTCATTTTAATAATGCCTATTGGTCCCCTTGGAAATAATAAAAACTTGGACATCAATTAAATCTCTCCGGATATGGCATATTATCCACCCATTTCATAACCTGCTTTGGCACAAACTACACATCATATGCTACATTCTGTGTACATATTTTTCTTCTGAGTAGTTTTTACAATACCAAGTGCTTTTAATTTTTTTTCTTCCAATTTTTCTGAGTGTTTTCTTCTTTTTTTTCTTTGAAGTTGTTTTATTTTCTGCAAGCATGTATTAATAGGATGTTTTTTTTAGAGTTGGTCCCACTAATTGAGCTGGGAGTTGCCACAAAATTTCACTGTAGTTTCATAATAACAAAGATGCCTGTGGCTCATAATGATTGTCTGTTCTGTGTTCACAGCTGATGGAGGAAGGCAGAGAGTACTGGCAGCAGAGGAGGTGGCATTCTGGGATGATGGCACCTGTGAGGGGGTGTCAGGATGGACTGTGGTGAGGTGGAGATCCCACCCAATCCACGTTGGTCTGCTGAAGCACCTTTGTATATGCTAGGCTATTCGTATGCTAGGTAGAGTTGTTAACACCGCTCCCCCGCACCTCCACTCCCAGCTTATGGGACTCCGCAATCGACAGTTTTTGACTCCCGTGAGTGACTATGCGCTTCCCCGCTAGCTGTCGGTCGCTGTCGGTAGCTGTCGCTCACGAGCTGCGTTCGTGTCAGTGTACAGTATGAAAAACGCCACTTTTCGTGCAGTGAGTCATCCCACCTTTGTTTTGTTAAGGTCATCTGAGTGACATTCTGTGGGGCCGTGGCACTTTCACCTCAATAGTAATCCCTTCAAATTTAGGACGCCTCATTTGCTTAACGATTAGGCACAGTGAGGAGGCTGAAAGAATTTTGCTGCTGATTCAATGCTATAATGAGCCTGCTAATTAGAGTTAAATGTTAACAGACAGTAGGTATTGCAATTAAAAACTAAGGTAAGGATTTCCAGCTAAACCTAATAGAACGGGTCATCTAAACGTCTAGCGTATACGGCATTCAGTGAAAATTACTATAATAATAGTAAAAAAGATTATAAGTAGCAATGTAAAAAAAATTATTTTTTTGAAGAAAATATTGTTTCCACTAATTTATTTAATAGGGAATCATGAAATGACTAGAATATGAGGAGAAGGTAGAAATAAGCTGAGACAGGAAAAGCAATAATTAGAAGATCGAAGGGAAAGGATTGGAGGGAAAACAAATTGATGTGGAGTGAGGATGCAGAGCTTCTCTGCGTATAAGAGAAAGAGAACAAGAAAGGGGGTGGCGTTTCCCCCTGCAGCAGTCTGTCGGCTCAGTGTTCACGGTGGCTGAGCAGAGTGGAAGGCACAGCCGGCCCACAGGGAGCACTTGGCACGCCATCAGCTCTGCACCGGGCACACTCGCCGCCCAGCCAGCACAGCCCAAACACACAAGCTTTGGCGATCAAAACAACACCAAACAAACACACACCAAACACACTGATGACGTGTGTGTGGGAAAGGGTGGGGGGCCGGCTTCTTAGGGATGGGTAGAGAGCAAGCAAAAGCATAATAGAGCTGAGGGTGAACCTCATCCTGTTCTGCTACTTAGCGACAGATGTGAGATGACCAACTGAATTATTTTATTATTTTCATTGTCATTTTAGTGAGTATTTGGTCCTTAGTACATCAAAAATAAATTGTTGTGTTTTTGGAAACTACTTAAGGTTTTATGGCTAAAAGAAATATGCAGAAAGGCTGTTTTCTGATTTCAAGATTTACTGCAATTTAAAAAGAAGCTGAACTTTCAAAACCAGAAACATTTTGCCTCATGTCATTCCTATGATTTATATTTATTTTAACAATTTAGTGAAGCTATTTGTCCGGCTATATAGAATGAAGGACAGCACTCCACTCCCTCCAGTTGTTGCTGTGCACTGTCAGCAAAAGAAGTAAAAATCCCCTAAAGTTTCCACCTCTTTAAAGCTGCAGTATGTAACTTTTTTTTTTTTTTTAAAAAGAAGTCTTTTACTCATTTCTTAAAACTCTCGCTATGGCGTGGCAGTATACCCAGATAATCTATGAAAAAAAAAAAGCCTTCTGAGTGCACTTCTATTGCCATTTGCAGAAATACACAGTTCTACCAATCAGAGCCAGGAAGAGGGTCTTAGTGCTGTCAATCACTTTGTGTACATGCTGCTCACATCCACCTTCTAATCAGACAACCTGTAGTGACTTTCTAAATTGCCTCCCTCCATATTTATAATTCCAGCTTTCATCCTGTGTATTGTGCTTTTTGTGAAATCCCTTGTCTTGATTTCCATGTGAAACATTGTGATTTAAAACATAAACAAAAATATCTACAGCGGCCCACAAATGAATGTTGACATAAATAAATAAAAGCTGCCCCCCCAAAAAACAGTAGTATAGGTACTGAGAGGTTTGTAAGGCCCTATGGCCACATAAATCACACACAATTATTGGGATCAGTAGTATTAGAATTATAATCTGTTTGAACTTTGTAATTCCAGCAAATTTTGGAGAAAGAGTTAATACTTGGAGACTTGGTCATGCAGCAAGAAAACAGCCTTAAACATATTAGTCCTTACAGGAAAAAAAAACTAAAATATTTATAATGAGTGTCAGTGCTTTGAAAAGAAAGGATCTAAACTACAGCTTTAAT
Source organism: Alfaro cultratus (assembly GCA_903066825.1). Classification (NCBI taxonomy): domain Eukaryota; kingdom Metazoa; phylum Chordata; class Actinopteri; order Cyprinodontiformes; family Poeciliidae; genus Alfaro; species Alfaro cultratus. The sequence goes on along the minus strand of CAEFZX010009355.1, from coordinate 4,161 downwards.
TTAAATAAAATTTCCCACCCCAACAATGTAAATAAATAGGGTAATTCCTCCAAGCTCATGTGAGAAGACCGATCACTGATTAGTAGTTAAATTTTCTACGCATTGCTTAAAAAGTGGATAACTCACAATAAATGACCCAATGATGTGTTCACTTCTCTAGAACTTTACTGGGCTGTTAAAATCAACTTTTCAAAGTTTCTCTCCATTATTTTATATGAAATCTAAGAAGCTGTCCAGCTTTTATTAGCACATTTTCATTAACTACATTTTGCAAAGAACATTGTCCACAGGATTTTGAGGTAATTCAGGAATGTTATGTGTCAAAGATTATGTGAATACACCATATTCAAGTTGAAAAGCCTAAAGTCAGGTAAAGAGATACTGTTTGCTTTCTGAGGAACAAAAAGCTGCCTGCCATGGCCTGTCACCCAGACTTTCAGTGTAAATGATGGCATCCTGAATCATCCATGTAATTGTACAGGGCATCAATAATTTATACATCCATTTGATATTTCTCCTAGACACAACACTTGCATCTATGACAACTCGATATTTCTAAACATTACATCATTTTAATGTCATCTGTAATTCCGAGAAGAGTCGTATATTTCCATTCCACTTGGCATCTTCTTAAAGCAACGACTCTGTGTTGCCCCTCTGCCTTCATTCAACAGAGCCTCAGCAAAATGAAAGGAGGCAAAAATGAGCACCTTCAGGAATCTTCCCTGAGGGTTTGATTGGGTTGATTTTCAGTTGATTTCAATCAGCTCCTTCACAGCACTAAAATCACTCCATCTCCAGGCGCCAGACAGAAGCTCTTAAAATTTCTAAAAAAAAAAAGAAAAAGAAAGAAAAGAAAAACATGCCAATATTTTCTCATTGCCAGTGGTGTGTTTGGTCCAAAAATTGAAAATAGAAGATATTTGGTTGCTTTTCTTAGGCAGCACTAAAGGGGTTTCAGCCAAATAATGATGAAATAAATATTTTAGGACTGGTATCGATTACTGGATGTTACACTTTGACATTTATTTTTAGCACTATTGCTTTAGTTAAACTTGATTTACTACAAATTATTAAGTATGTCTCATATAATATCATATATTGGACGTATCTTGGATCGAGTTCAAAGAAATTCCCACACACAATTTAAACATATACAGCTCTTAAATAAAAAAACAACTGAGAGACCACTTAAAATGATAAATTTCTCAGATTTTACTTTTTACAGGTATATGTCTGATTAAAATGAACATTATTCTTTTATTCTATGAACTACTGACATGTCTCTGAAATTTCAAGCAAAAATAACGAAAAGGTGCAGTGCTTTCAGACCTCAAATAATGCAAAGAAAACAACAATACCAAGGTTTTAACTCAGGAAGAGTTCTGAAATCAATATTTGGTGGAATAACCATGAGGTTTTCAATGGGGTTCAGTGCAGTGAGCTCTTCATTTTTCCAGAGCTGTATATAATAATATACAGCATCATTTTTCTATTTTCTAGTTGATCTCTGGGTCACATGTATATTGTGGGGAAAAACAGCAACTTAAGACAAAAGCAAATAAATAAATAAATGAAACAAGGACTGGCTTCCTGACCATTTTCATTATGAGATGTTCCAGTTGTCACTGGGAAATACAACACAGTACAAAATCCAAGGAAGTGAATTTTGTTTATGAGTTTTCTTAGCTAATTCTTAAATAAATCTAAAATCTAACTATATAATAGGCCAGGCTGAGAGTAGATAATTATGTAGCTGCTGCATATTGGTATGTGGATGTGCAAGTGAATGTTGTTCTGGAGTAAAGCACTTGGAGTTTTTTGTCAAATTAAAAAAAGCAATATACCATAAATATTCATAAGCATGAGTTACCTTAAACTCTGACGCAGTGCAATTTAATGAATATTTTCTAACAATTTAGGTTCTAACTAGTGAGCAAAAACAGACATTCGTGTCCTTTTGAGTCACTTTTTTTCCTGAAAAGTTTTCATACAACATGTCTTCAAAGTACCCATCACCTCTCACTACCCGGAATCCAACAGCAGTCAACCATGATGCACTAATTAATTAACAACTTCCTTTTTAATCTAATTAAACAGGTTGTCAGCCCAGGAGTCCAGGCTCAGGAGTATCATCACTCACCTTTTCTTGGATCCAACCCCACGCAGTTTGACTTGTTTATAATTAGACAGGTGTGGCCATTTTGATTGCCTTTTCTTCACCTTAATTAGCAGTGAATAATTGGAGAAAACGAATGGCAAGCAGGGTGCCACAGCTCCTCACCCTCCAGAGGAGCGAGAAGTCACACAGATCAAATGTTAGAAATCTTGCTTTTTTGCAGAAATTATCACCGCAGCCACATTTTTAAATTTTAGTTTTTGCAGGTCCAGTTGCCTTGAAATTTATAAGGCCAATTACACATCATTCTCCAAAGGCACTTCCAGGACATTTATGCATTGTGTCTGATGCATGCCTACTGGAAAAATAACACTGCCATGGCAATAAAGAATTGGCTAACTAAATAAATATGTTTTAGCCAAATAAATGGACAATTTGTCTGTAACAACAGACAAAAAAATTTTGTGCATTAGTTCATAGGACAGGAAATCAATAAACCATACACTTCTCTTGTCTTACATGAAAGCCTGAAAATTTTTTTGTATGTTGCAGTAGGTAAGTGCATGAAGAAAGCCTGGGGAGTACAAAAGAAGTGGTGAATGGCAGATTTAAAGGGAAAATATATAGATTACATTATATGGTGTAAAAAATATGCAACAAAATATACATGAGATCATGCACAGTGCAAGTAAGGGGAAGTTTGGCTGAAGGACAAGATGAGAGGAGATGATGAAAGTAGAAACCAGCCTGAAAAGTGGATGGAAGAAGAAAGGAAGACTTCAAAAAAGGGAAGGAAAAGAGGGAGGTGACTGACTCTATAAGAACCTTGGGTATTTCTTCAGCATTTGCTATTTTCAAGAAGCTTTTCAAGCTGTTTACACCTTTTATACTCGATTAACATCTTAACAGCAACAATAATTGTTAATAGGATCCCTTTCGCTCTCGGAATAGTTACAGCATCAGTATTTTTAAAGCAGGTTCATCATGAACCATCATCAGGAGTTACATTTTGCCTCTGCTCTTAGTGGTACAAAACGGCAGCAGTATTAGGCCTCATGAATTATGCAGTATATTTCAATTTTGGCTTTGCTAAAGACCATTGAAGCAGTGAGAGCTGGATAGAAGTGAACTTCTTTACCTCCATTAATAAATCACTATCTGAACGCACACACATACAAATACACAAAGAAGCGCTGCCTTTGAAATTTCACATACATATGCAGAATCTTTACAGTTCATTAGCAAAGAATGGTCTCTGTATTTCAAAGCTCTGTGTGCAGAGCTACACCAAACTAGGAGTGTTCGTAAACTGGAATACTAATTTACTATGTAACTACCAGTAGACATCCATTTTGTAGAACAGATTTCACCTTCACGCTACAACCAGTTCTGCCATACTGTTTGTCTGTCTGCTGACAAGAGAAAAGAAATTTCTTAAAAAAGACACATTTTTATATGAACACACTTGAAACCACTGATTTTGCCAGCCTACATCTCCTACATTCACATTATTGAATTGAGAATTGGCAGAAAATGTCACCTAGCAGAGGCTATAATAAAATGAATTGATTGCATCTTGCTAAAGGTAGTACAAATGTATGAATACATGTAGTACATTTCTTCACATTTTATTTTATTTTTTACAATGTGACTGTGTTTTGGGGGGATATTTATAACAAACCATCAATAGTAAACCGATAATATGGTCACATGTGACCAGGATTTAACATTTTGTTCTACATTCAAAAGTGGAGCAGAAATATAACACCTTCAATACACAATGTCTACTGTGAAACGTGGTGGTGGTGGCAGCATCATTCTCTGGGAGTGTTTATCTTCAGCTGGACAGGGAAGGACAAGAGAATACTTTTAGCTTTGCAATTTCAGGGAAAATTGTTCTACAAACTATTAAAACAGCCATTCTATGGTTATTAGTTGTTTTTTTTATGTAGAAATTGTAAAAACAACTGTATTTTTTAAACAATTGATATTTTGTGCTTATGTCACAAAATAAAACAGGAAAACTTGGTTGTGTATAGTTA
>CAEFZX010009353.1:0-29867 GCA_903066825.1 Alfaro cultratus | reverse complement strand
CTTCTTCTTCTTCTTCTTCTTCTTCTTCTTCTTCTTCTTCTTCTTCTTCTTCTTCTTCTTCTTCTTCTTCTTCTACTCCTCCTCCTCCTCCTCCTCCTCCTCCTCCTCCTCCTCCTCCTCCTCCTCCTCTGTGGTTGTTTACTTATTTAGTTCAGGGATAGGCAATTGTGGTCCACAACGGCTGGTGTCCTGCATGCCTGAACACACCGGATTTAAATGAACTGGTCATTAGCAGGCTCCTGCAGACCTGACAGGCTGAAGAGAAAACTAAACTATCTGAATCTGGATTAGAGGTTGGAGATGGACACTGGACTGCTGCACACCTCCGCTTTAGCTCCTCTAACCCAGACATGTCCAACTTTATGCACATTTCTGTTCACTTACTGTAGTTCTTGTGCTACATTTTACCCTTATTTTTTCATATGGCAGAGACGTTTTAATGTGTTTATATAACATTACTCCCCCTCCCCCCTAATAAAACAGCAGAAAAAACTAAACTATTATGAGAATCCAAATTAAACAAAAAACCACCACTAGGTGTCACACTGGAGCAGATGAATCTGGGCTCTAAAGGATAAAAACCTGCAAGTTGAAATTTTGAGAAATCGATCAATTTTCCAAAACAAACTCAGAGTAAAACTTATGACAATCTGGAAAAATCATGTTATCCATTAAACTTCTTTTTCCTCCTGCATTGCAAGGAATTATCTGCAAAGTCACATACTGAATAATCAATCTAGCATGAACCAAAATATCCCCCAAAGTCAGAAGTACGTCTACATAATTTGGCTAGATTAAACTTTCCACCGACATGCACAAGCACAGATGTGGCACATGTTTCATTCTCCTGCCAGAAGTCGTATCTTTCTAACAGACGGTTGCATGCCAGCTCTCTCAAACTATTTTCCATGTTGGTTCACTGAAAGCTAATGAAGTGTTTTAAACAAGATCTTCCACACTGAGCTGTCTCCAATTCAACATGCCATGCAAAATGTGAAGGCTATAAAAAGTTCTTCACTGTGTGGTCAACAGATATATGCATATTTTCTATTTTTTACAAGACTTTTACGAGTCTGCATATATGCAATTGATGCATATATGCTTATGCGTCAATTGTAGATATTCATGTTTGAAATACACCAGGCTTATTCATCAATAGAGGTTTAGATTGAGCATGTATAATACAGCATTTAACTTACAAACACTGCACTTTCTGTTCAGCTTTTATGCAAATAAAATTCAGTAGGAGTTTCCCTCATTAAACACATATATGGAAAACACAAATACACATGCATCCTGGTCATTTGGAAATCAGTTTATACTGATATTCTGGATTTAGTTAAGTTTGTAGCAAATACACTGTTAGACATACTAAATGTCATGAGAGCAATCAACTTTTAATCTATTAATTTAAAAAGAAATATTTGTCTAACTTTTCCCAATGTTCAAAACAAAAATAAAGACATCTTTTGCTTGTTTATATTTTGTGTTATTACAAAAAATGATTATATTGTGTTTTATTAGGAAAGTATATAATATACTAACACAAATTCATGTTTCTAAATAAATTCCAGCATCAAAAGTTACATAATTATTTTTAAAACTCGATGAATATGTGATTTAATCTCAGTTACATGTTCTCCGAAGGCCTACGAGGTTCATTGAGAAACATTAGAGAACAAACAGCATCAACCTGAACAAACCTTCTCCATAATGACAAACGGTGGAGGAAGCATCAAATCATATAAATTCTCAATTAAAGACACAGCTGTTTGTGGCTGTGAGAGCTTTTGAAATGTGTTGCTATAGCTCATGTGTACTTTTATATAAGTAATAGAACATTTCAAAACCTACAAAGTTATGCAGAGCTCTGCAATTGATTAAATCAGCCCTGGTATGACATTTCCAAGTAAAATTCAAGAGGCATCCATCGATGTTTGCGAGACGTTTTCTAGAGAGGAAGGAAAGAGGCAGAGAAGAAGAGATGAAAAGCAAGACGATGGAAAGTCTATGAAGGAAAAGGAGGTGGAAGAAATTAAGTGAAGCAAAACAGAAGTGAAAAAGACAAACACACCAAAGCAAAAAGAGACAAATTTATATGGAAGAAGCCTACTTCAAGGAGCTTATCGCTCATATGATAATCATCAGGCAATTTGATTGGCCGGCAGATAGAAGGTCAAGAAGGCGGCTACACATAATTGCGCCTCCCAGCTTGGCCCAACTGAGCCATTTAAAGCACACAGGTATCATTTTCATCTATGTGTGTGTGCGCGCGTGTGTGTAGAAAAATATCTTCAGGAGGACTTGTTTGAATTTTAAACTTTAAAACAAGGATATTAAAACCAAATTAACTTTTGTGTTTGCAAGATAAGACAGAAAATGTGTTTTTAGGATTCAGATTAAAGCCCCAAAAAACTGTGTAGCATTTTGGATAAGATTTAAACAAATACATAGATGGAAGGATATCTGGGTACATGAGAGTGGCATACATACAAACGATGCATGAAAGAAAAAGAATCTGTGAATGAAGAAAAACACTGATCTGTCATGATTTCAGTAAAATAATTGTTGTTTTTGTGTCAATAAACACTTCTGTTGACACTGACATTATTCTCTTATCAGAGGGCGTCTCGTGTACAATGTCAAAACATTTAGGTGTGTTTGCTTTTGAAATACAGACAAAAAATGTGCAAATACTAAGCTGAAATAATAGCAATTTTGCCTTTAATCATATTTTCGAATTTACAGTGGAGAAAATAACAAAAATAGCATTTTTGATCATACTGCTATCAATAACTGAAATTTATTATTCCAACAATAAATTAAAATTCTTATCATAAGAAATCTTTCATGATAAATGATAAATGAGATGACAAATACATCTGTTAATCTCAGTAGTGTAATACTCAGATCCTGTCCCATCACAACCAGGGGGCCCCCCAGAGCATCATTTGATTTTATTTTGTAGTGATAGATTGCACTTTTTGCACAAATTTAAAAAAGAAAGCACATTAAACTTGCTAACTTGTTTACGATAAATTCAGTGTTAGTCTGCAGATGTTACTTTCAGGTAGTTCAATTAAATTGCCACACTTAAATACTACCCTGCATTTCAAAATGCAAACTAATTAGAGCATCTGTGCTTGTTTAAAACTCCTGTAAGGTTAAAATCTATATGATGTAAGCTAATTACAAATAACCCTAATGCTAAAGTTGATATAGGGGGGACCCCGATTTAAAATCTGCTTAGGGCCCCAAGAAGGCTTGGGCCTGCCCTGGCATCGCTATGGATGACCATAGCGTGTGCATATGGAGGTGCCAAGAGGAGAGTACCAGTTTGGCTGGTGTTGTGGGGAAACAAGCTGGAATTACTCTGGCCAGAGATGTGTGAGAGCCTCTGGTAGAGATTTGGAGGACCCTGAAGGCACCGCGCTAAGTGAGTAACACCCTTTGTCTGTACGTTTTGCACCTCTTCAGACAGAAAGTTGGCGTAGTTGCAGCTTGCCTTGAGCTGCCAGGTCTCTAGAACCTTCAGCACTCAAAAACACCAAACATAAACTGTGACTGAGTGCTAATCTGCTGACATCAGCTGTAATCACTCCATTCTGCAACACAGATCCTAAGGAGGGCCACTCTCTGCACAGACAGAAAACCAGCAACACCAGCAACTCTTTATGCATTTAATCTGATACTGTAATAATTACTAAACAGTCATGAGACTTATCAATGCATGCATTTTCAAGATGGAAACTTTAGCACAAAACTGTGCAGTTGCACTTTTACAGAGAATATGGAAGCTTAATTGCTAGTTTGCTTTTATAGAGAAAGAAAGTCTTGTTTTTATCTTGGAAGAAGTTGAAACCCCGTTGTTCTTTTCTTGTAAAGGTAACACTAAAAACAGAGGGAGAGCAGTTCATGTGAAATTTTCTGGGGTAGAAATGATTGTCTTGAACCAAACAATTTTCAAGTGGAAGACAGCAGGTGTTTACCTATTGGCAAAATTAGACATCTCAGGAATTGGTTTGAGCTTTGAAAAGGGTGAATTTCTTTTTTACATTTTGCTTCGTAAAGAAAAATACAATTCTTATAAAACACTATGATAAAAAGCAGAGAAAATAAAATGACAAGGTATTGACAAAACATATAGCCACAGTTCTGTACTTCAACAAAAAGAAACAACAAACAGACACAAGATGAGAAGGAATTGTATATTATTAGAAACCAACTGATAGAGTGCAGAGAGGGGACATGAGTTTTCTGTCTGCCAGCTTTGATGGAATCATTTTTAGCTGAAAGAAGCTTTTGACTGACACAAAAGCTTGACGCTGCCCTCAAGTCTCCAACAACTCCAACAAGTTATTTTAAGCACATGCAGAAGAAAGTGCATTCCACTGAGTGTCTATATATATATAAATATGTTTATATATATACAATTGAGTGTGTTTGTGTTTGGCTGAGAGAACGAGGCGCAGGTGGTGGGTTACAAGGCCTTGGAGGCTCTGTTTAAACCACCAGGGACAAAAGCAGACTGATTTTTTACTTCTTTTTTTCTCGCTCTCCATTGCTCAACCATCAGTTTCAACTTCTGTTCTTTTATTTGTATTTTCTTCAGCATGTGCTCCCTCCTTTTCTCCATCCTACTTCACTCTCATCCTCTGCACAACATGTGTACAGTTATCTCCATCTAGTGGCAAATCCTGCAAAAATTAGTTTTCAGCCTAATTTTAAACCGTTTAGCTCTTCAACTATAATACACAGTATGCAGTTTTTGGATATATTATTTAAAATGTCTTGAAATAAAACGATATCTGCACTTATGTGTTTAAAATTCAGAATGTTTGAAGTATTTATGCTGTTTGAAGCAATAAATGCAAAAGTATCACCCAAGCAACCTAAAATGTGATGTATATTGTTTGTATTTTTATGTCATAGAGTAACAAAAAGCATAATTGCAAAGTGGAAACAAAATAATGCATGGTTTAACATTTTTAGAGACAGAAATCTGAAAAGTGTGGCCTGATTGCCCTTCAGGCACAGCAGACATGTTTGTGTGGAGAAGTTTAAGCAGTTTGAGGCTATAAAGTAAGTTTTTAAAAAGTTTTGAATGTTGTACAAACATTTACAAACATTTACAATTGTCTTTATTACTATTATTATTATCCGTAGATTTTCTTGTCTTGTTTTGAGTTTGTAACCATTTTGTCTATGTAAGATAATTTATTTGTTGGCTCTTTAGCACAATATATTGAAAAGGCACCTGAACATTATACAACATGTTTTATTTACATATTTTTTTTTATCATTACTGAGTCTGTTAGTAATATATTTCATTAAATTGAGATAAGAGGTGGGATTAAATAAGTGTTTGCTTCTTCCTACTTCTTTTCAAACAGAAAAGTTGTGGTAAACAAACTATTTTGCTTTTGGTGCACATATTTTCTCTGTCCTACTGATAGCTTGTTTTCTTGTCTATTTGAAATAAATTAATTAATTAATCAAATCATATCAAAACTAAACTAACAAGGAATGTTAAAGATCAAAGATGTATCCAAGAGTAGTAGGGGATCCACGGAACAAGTGGAAAAAGTGTTTGGTCAGTTGCAAAATGCGAGTTAGTTTACCTCCTGACATGCAAAATGTTGTGTTGGAATCAGAAAATGGATGGTAGGTAATAGATCTGCAATAGAAAGGTTTAGATTTAATCTGTTTCATGAGGTAGGATCGCCCAGTTAGAGCTTGGATGTTGACGTTCATAGACAGCTACCATGCAGTCTAACTGAGCTTGAGCCTTTCTGTGAAGCATTCTTGGCAAACATCATTCTCTGGAAGTAAAAAGAACTGGTAGAATCAAACATCAAGACATGTAATTTAAGGGAAATGTTGTTTGATGTGGAGAAAGCTGCATTTTTCTGATGTACATATGTAGAAATATATACAGCTCTGGAAAAAATAAGAGCCTAGTTAAAATAATCCGTTTCTCTGATTTTACTTTTTATAGGTATATGTTTGAGTAAAATAAAAGTTGTTCTTTTATTCTGTGAACTACTGACATGTCTCTGACATTCCAAGCAAATATTTTGTATGTTTTTGCAGAAAATGAGAAATGGTAATAATAATGAAAAATATGCAATGCTTTCAGACCTCAAATAATGCAAAGAAAACAAGTTCGTATTCATTTAGAAACAACAATAATAATGTTTTAACTCAGGAAAAGTTCAGAAATCAATATTTGGTGGAATAACAAGGAGGTTTTCAATGTGGTTCAGTGCAGTGGGCTCTTCATTTTTTCCTAGAGCTGTATATGGTTTTCACATAATTTTCATTTCAAAATTATGTGACCATCGTCATGCAAACTTTTAGTATGTTTGTGAAATTCTTTCATTTTGATCTATCTTGGGGATTTCTTGCTGGTGTGTGGCGAAGTGTTTGCTGTGAGAGAGGTTAAACAGTAAGACAGCGGAAATGTAAACTGTTAAGCAAGAACATGTCTTACCTGATCTACTACATTCATGTGAGTCTTGACAGGTAAAACTTTACAACAGACCTGATGTCTGGGTTTTGGCGTCTGCGGTATTTGTGCTTAAGCTAAACAAAGGCTTGCAAAGCTGGTCCTTTCACATGTGATAAACAGTGGAGTGGCATGTCAGCGAAAAAGTCAAGGCGTTTACTGTTTGTTGACAGCAATAAACACTGAGCTTTCTTTGGGCGTGGAATTTTAAAATATCCAGTCAAGGGATTAGCATTTATTTTGCATTTGTTTGTAGATAACTATTTGCTTCTTTATTTTCAGAATTATATATGTTAAGCTACTTATGAGCTGCAAGTAGATTAAATGTTAAATGCTTAATTTTTTTAATAAACCTCCAAGGCAAAAAAGACAATAAGCTGTCTCATGAATTTCCTCTCTGTGGGACAATAAAGCCTATTTCTATTCTATTGTCCTATTTTTCTTAATCAGGTTCAAGTGGGGATGCAGAAACAGTAAGGACCAAATATATTTATCGTAAATCATGGAGTTTCTATAAAAGAGATTTTTTTTAGTACCTTTCTCTTGATTTTCTCTTCCTAACTTCCCTTTCTTCCACCACCCCACCCTTGTTTTGTCGCCTTGCCTTTTTCTCTGTTCCTCTTCCTCAGTTTGTCTTGTACTTTCATTTCCACTCTCTCTCCCATCCCTGTGTCTTTTTTTTTCTTTCCAACACCTCTGCCTGCCATGGGCAAGCCGGCTGTGGTGATGTTTTAGATCCAACGTGGGGATAACAGACTCTGCTGTCCCTATAGGAGTGTGTGTGTTTGTCACCTGAATGCCCCAGGTCCATCCAATTCATCCCAGTGTGTGGGAGGTTTTATATGTCTGTGTCAGGTGCTTGCCAAAAGGGCTTTTGCTAAAATAAAAGCAAGCTTGCTTGGCAGCAGATGTGTGAATTTGATTGTCTTTCTGTCCAACCTGACATCTAATTGCTGTGTTTACTTTAGCATTAATGCTACAAACTTTTGGTTCATTGTGAACTCTGCAAACTAATTTTCACTTCTTGTTGAAAATTGTTTTCATAGTTTCACAGTAACTTTGCAAAAGCAATCATTTAATCACAAGTTAAGAACTTTTGCAAACAAATAAGCAGGAGGACAAAGGTTTTTTCAAGCCAATTTCAATCTGACCAAAAATCATCTTACATTTGCTGAAGCAGCTTGATAATCCATATAATTTATGGAAAAATATTCCCGACAAATGTAGCACCTGTTGGAAGGTGGGTGTCATATTTCTTCTCATCATTTTACAGACTAATTTCAGGTCAATCACACCTGCAATGTGAAACATTTGAGCTGCATTTAGTTGTCGACTATCTTCTACTCTTTAAGTCAAATAAATTGAGCAAGTTTTAGATTTTGAACCTAAGTATATCTTCACATTATGGTCAGAAGAACTCATTAGTTTTTACCCAAGATTATCTTTGATAGCACAATATAATGCTTTGGTACAACCTCCACAAAGTCAATATTTATGACCAAACTCTTTTAGGTCTGAAGGGAAAATCTGCTTTCAGGATGGGTTTGTTTTTCTCTACTGTGTTACTGCTTTGTGGTAATTTGTGCAATATACGCCCACTCCAGTTTCGGTGGGTGGGTGTTGGTTAGGTTGGTGGTTTGCATTTCAATGATAACCTTTTTCTCTGAGACTGTTTCCTTCATAGTAGTTTTGTCATTTAGCAACAAAAACTTATTTTGTTTCATAAGGAAAATAAAATGAGCACTAGAATCATTTCACTCTTGACAATGTACAGATTATATCGAAAATAATTTTATGTTTTATCGCAATAGCATCTCATGCTGATTTTGTATCTAAGTTTGAATGCATTCATTCTATAAAAAGCACTTTTTTAAATATACAAGATCATCTGTGCAAGACTTATTAGCATCTCTAGTGTCAACTAAACCTTGTGTGCTGGCAGGATAGCAGTTCACATTACATTTCATAGGGTTGCAAACACCACATCACAGATCCATGATAATATCAAATCCTGAGTTTTTTTATTAAAATTCTGTCTAAAATTCTCTCCATATAGTTTTAAAAGTTTTTAGTGCTGCATTGAAGTCCTAATTAAATATTAAACAGAAATTATTTTAGCCTCAATGTTACGGCTGGTCAATATAACCACAAATTACATTTTAGAAACATTACATGTTTGACTTATGAATCTCTTGACCAGAACAATGATCAGTGGTTCAGATCTTTTCATTCTGGTCACAATTTACTGACCTAATAATTAGTTGATAAAATAATCAAATAATCTATGAACAAACTGAGGGAAACCTTGAAAATTCAGTGATGTAACAGAGCAGCGGATCATACTGCATGCCTTAATACCTGTTTTGAAGCAGTGATTAAAAATTATTTTGATATAGAAAATCTTTCTTCAGATCATTTAAAAGAAAAAAATATGGAATCATAACCCCCAAAATACTAAACAAATTAATGCATTAATTCCCATGGTTGATGGATTGGGGGTTATTCAATCATAACCCCCAAAATACTTCACATTTGACACCATTTTCCACGGCTTCTGGATTTTATGAGTCTGAATTTTAGTGTGTTTGGGTCTCCCTGTCAGAAAACATTGACCAGATTCGAAAATTATCACAAAACCAGTAACAAATAATCAATGGAGCCTTACTGTACATAAATGTCAACTGACGACTGAGTAGAGTGAAAATCTCCCAGGACAGGTTTGAACTTTTTACAAACTTTTAGTAAGATTCAAGACAATATAACAAAACACAATTTACAACAAAAAAGTGCAATTTAATAGGACGACTGAGCAGAAAAGTAATTACATAACAATCTATTAAAATACAAAACAAACAATAGTGTGGGGGAAAAAAATTACATTATTACATCTGAACTTTTTATTCTTAAAGCAAATTATTTATATATTGGTACAAACAATTGAAACTACTTTCCTCTGTCTTAAATAAAATTATGTTTTATCTTAAAATATGTTGAAAATGGAGCTTTGTCTTTTAAAAAACCCCAGCAAATTTTACTCGTTATTAGTTTCATTCTTTATCCCCTAGAAAATCAAATCAAAACTTAAAAGTGAAACAGATTTCTTCTTTAAGATCAAATGATAAAAATCCTCCTTAAAAACATGCATAACATTGCAATGAAAACAAGATGTTCTGTGGTCTCAATAGGCGAATCACAAAACACGCAGGAATTGGCATTTCATTTCAATCAGAAAAAAGTCATTATGAGGGTTAACTTGCATCATTTCAATATGAATGTATTTTACCTTTTACAAAAAGGAGAGCGGAATCTATTTCTAAACAAATTAATGCATTAATTCCCATGGTTGATGGAAAGCATGTTGAGAGTTTCATATGAATTTATTACTAACATGTTTTGTCTGAAATGTCAGCCATTTATAATCAAAGATGTAGAACTGCTGACTATGTTAACATGTCTTTAATTAGTAAAATCATAACAGGAGGAATTACCCTTAACACTTTTGGTATAAATTTGTGTATATTTTTTTAGAAAAGCATCATAAAAGTCAAAATTTTCTTCCATTGTTTTGCAGAATAACAAATTTCTTTCTACACCCATTTTTCTGTTTTATTTGTGGTTTCGAATCGAGAAAATCCTCTTATAAAAATCTGATAATTGTATTTTTTTTATATACGCTTTTACGATGGTGTCATTTATTAGATCAGAACTGATTATATTTTAACTTTTTTTCCTTTTCTCCAGTAAAGTTAATCCATATGTTTTTGCTAACGGGTAATTCTCTGATACTTTGACCTTTGTTGTCGTCCGAGCGGAGTTCTTCAGAATTCCCACCGCCTGTAAACGCACCATTCAGTATGGTGGGAGAGGCAGCATTGTTGACTCAGTTGGAGCTCGGGATAGCTGGAGCAGGCACTGGCAAAGTAGCTAGCAAAGTGTCATAGTTCGAGCTGCCTAGTCTGAAATATTTTAGTTATGTAGTTATATGTACGAGCTTGAGAAGATGTCTGTCGGCAAACAAATTCGTGCGACCGGGACAGTTTATAAACACGCACAGTGTTAGTTAGCGTTAGCTTATATGAGAAGATTGGCGAGATAAACGAAGTTCCCCTGTAGGAGTGAGATGGCTAAAGCTAGGCTGACCAGAGGTAGCTTCAGCCAGCTGTAGTCAGCTGGCCAGCCAGCGGTGCGAAACATGGAATCGTTAATGTCTCCTCAAGGATTCATACCGTAAATAAATCAGCGATTTTATTCGGTGAGCGAGAGCAGAAAGCAGCGGTTTCTCGGCGCTGCTTGTGGAGCTCTCTGGTCCAGGCTTCTGCGCTGGCCTTGGAAGTTAGCGGACAGCTAACAGCTATCCACCACCTGGGTAAGTGTACACCAACTCATCAATATTGCATTGGCAGTCTATTTGGGGGTGTTTATTCTTGAAGGTATATAACCTTGAACCTTACGAGTCAGCTTCAGTTAATTAGAATATTTAATTCATGTAAAGTTCTCCAGTAACATTTATCGGTGGTTGAATGGGGCTGCAAGGGACAAGTTGGGAGTCAGTTGAAGCAACAACTAACTGCAAAGATCACGGCCTTGATAAGTTTTAAAGCACGTTTTTACTGAATTAATGCTCTGCTGTGTTTAATTGTGTTATTGTATTGCAGCTTAAAGTCTGACATATTAACGGATACCCTACTGAAGTGTTGAACAGGTCTTGATCCTGCTGCTTTGTAGTATTTTAGAGATAAAATTCTTGGCTTCTAGCAAAAGTTTAGGATGGAGAAGAAACATTAATGTGCAATTCTATCAGTTAAAATAAAAAAGTGTTAATGAATGTCTTGTCTTTATGTTTTGATTGAAATATAGAACATTAGGGGGTTTGCAATGCAGAGGAATTTTATGTAAGCTGCATGAAATCATTGGAGCTGTTATGGGACAATATTCCCCATTTGAATGTCATACATATCAGAACTGTGACCCTGAACTTATACTAACCAAAACACGGAACGAAGATACTGGTTTAAAAATTGTTTTTGTGTATATTTTGAATAGTACTTATTTTAAAAGTAACCTATAGTAGAAATAACATTAGAATTAAACCATTCAGTCAGAAATGACATCAGATTTACTCAAACTAGCTGTCCTTCCTAGAGTTTTTGCTTGTTTGTTTTTTAAGATTTTTCATTTATGTTCAAGGACATATGTAATATTGTATACCTTGTCCTTTTAATTAACCTCTAGTAGAAAAACAGAGTTTACTAGATTTTCTGATGCATTAGTTACCATATTCTCTTTTTGTGCTTTTTTGGAAAATGCAGTTACACACAGCGAGTCTTAAGACTAGTGACGTGAACGTAATTCAGACATGCTTGGTAGTTTTAATGGACTCGTTTTATTCTTTTTTCTTTTTTTTTTTAGCTTTTCTGAACTCTTGTTTAAAAATAAACATATACGATTTTTCTGTAACAGAATATTTTGGTTGATGAGGATCAAACTGTGAAACAAAACTCAAGATTTATCTCAGTTCATATCTATCTATCTATCTATCTATCTATCTATCTATCTATCTATCTATCTATCTATCTATCTATCTATCTATCATCGATCTATCGATCTATCGATCTATCTATCTATCTGTAGATATATCTGTAGATATGTCTGTAGATATATCTATATATCACATTTACAGTAAGAAGAATGTTTCTTTATGAACTGCATATGGGAACAATAACCCCTAGAGGAGGTGGGGGAGGGTACAATATTTAAATTATTGAAAAATGGGGTTAGGATAAAATAGCGACTCCTCCTGAAGAAAAGCTAAAATCCAGACGGGAACTGAGTTATAAAGACTTTGGCTGTTGATGGAAAAAATCAAAAGAGTGGTTCATTTTTCATCTCAGTTTCATATTATTAGAAGCACCATTTAATCACCCAGCAGATTTTAATCAAGGTCAGATGTTAGTCAGTAAGTGCATGTCAATCTCCAGTTTTAGTCTCTGCAGTGGGAGGATTATTTTTCTTAGACGTTAATTATTATATGTTTAATTTCTTAAAATAAGATATATATTCTGAATTTCACAAAATGATGAAATGGTTGGATAAAAATCTCCACGGTCCACTTAGAAAAGAAACTCATGACTGTGTTTCATAACTGTCACTCATGGAATTAGATTTACAGATTTTATAACCTTTTTTTAGACAATGTCTCCTCTGTGCTTTATGCAACATTTTCCAGCTCTGCAACATTTCATACTATGCACCCTCGTCATGATATTAAATTGAGATGTAGGCCAAGTGGAAACTATCAGCCCCAACCCATTTTGTTTGCCATCCCCATTTAGGTGGATGTTGCTGATGGCTTCCCCGCCAGCTATGGACACTGTGACGGACTCGCGCCCCACGGTGCTCCAGAACGGGACCGCCCATCGTGAATCTTCAGACACAAGACCAGCTGCTCCTGTTCTGAGGCTTCATTTTTACCACAGCAGCCAGGGAGCAGCCGACAGCGGCACTCTCAGCTACCCACCCGGGGACTATGTGGCTGAGGAGTTGTGTATAGATGCAGCCAAGGCGTGCTGTGAGTACTCCAAACTGTGCGGGCTCGCATAAAGCACTCCATTTGTGAAAACTTTTGTAACTTTCACTACATGGAAGTAATTTTTTTTTTGCTCAGATTTTGTTTTTAATTTAAATATAAGCAAAAATAAATAGGCTAAGTTTTTATAATTTGTTTTGTCGAGGTGTGATTGGACAGTATAAATGTGCCACTACTTCTGTACTGTAAGGCAGTTGGGGGACAGAGACTAGATTTACCTGCCTGTCATGTGTTTAAGGGTAAACCAAAACTCACCTGACATTTTAGATAATCTTTGCTGACCTTTTTTTCACCTGTATTAGTACTTAAAACAGTTTTCTTCTGCAGGTCTTGAGGCACATTCCAGTTAATTGCCTCATTAAAAATTGCGCTACTACAGACATTGAAGTCTGATTATTTAATGGTACATCATGAAGCTTACATTTAATTATTTTGGTTTCTGTTTTTTTTTTTTAAACACTCTAGGTATATCACCCCTGTACTACAACCTTTTTAGCCTTTTTCGAGAGAGAGACAACTTGTGGTTTTCTCCCAATCACGTCTTTCGACTTGATGAATCGGCCTCTGAAGATCTATTTTTCAGAATACGGTAGCACACTTTAGTTCATTTTAGATTGTCCTTATAATAATTATTTCCATATTTACTGAAAATTATTGTGACTTTTTTTTCTCGCTCACCGCAGGTACTACTTCCCTGGCTGGTACAGTAGTGGTGCATTGCGGGCATATCGATATGGGGTCAAAAAAGGGTCAGAAAGTCCCGTCCTTGATGATTATGTAATGACCTACCTCTTCTCTCAGGTAAGTGCCTTTATTTTTAATCTTAAACTTTATAAACGGTACTTTCTATACGAGTTAAACTATAGACAGTTTAAAGGTTTGGTTTCCATTGTTCCTTGCTTTCATATTCAACTGTGTTACAACTCATTGGGATATGTGAAAAACACTCAGGAATCTCAGTTTCTACAATAATTGTTGGTACTTGCATGAAAAATACACTTTAGTTGAGAACACATTATTACAGTCAAATCTCAACTGGTTCATTGTGCTCTAAACTTCCTCTCTCGGGCCTTTGTCCAAATTAGTCATTACTTCCTGTATTTCTTTGAGACAATTAAGACTTGTAGCTCATACAGGAATTGTGTACACAGGATTTCTTCCAGTAAGGATCAGTAAATGATGGAACAAAGCAGGAAGCATTTCAAGGCTTGGCATCACAAAAATAACTTTGCTTTGGCATTGGGTTGCACATGTTGCCTGAAAATATATATTTATTATTATTATAGATTGCAGCTGACAAATCAAACATCTTTTTGACTTAGTGGATAGAATTTGTATCAGGTTAAAGATAATTTTCTTGAACTTAGAGATAAATAGGGCTTTACTGGACAGTTTCCTGTTTTAGTTTGGAAGTCGACCTGTGGGTGCTGATTCTCCGACGCTAACACATACAGGCTCATTTGTGGAAACGTGCAGCAAAGAAAACGCTGTTGGTTGATGTGTTTACAGCAAGAAGAAAATGTCAGTTTTCACCTTTGATTCACATAATGAACAGGAGAGAGAAAAAAAACATATTTGGCTTACCAAATAATGTAAGATTGGCACATTTCTATTACTGGCTGATTGATAAATACAGCCAGAAATGTACCAACAGTTGTTCTGTGACTGGTGGTAAACTGTGAGCAATTGGATAAATACCTAAAAGTTAAATATTATTTAATGGGTATTTATACTTTTTAATGTTATCTGTGTATATTGAACATTTTTATTAATTTAATTGGCTCCCGCAGAAGATATGAAGCCTTATCTTTATTTCATTATTTACAGAAAACAAATCTCAAAAAAAACTTTTAGACTGATAATAGGGTGAGAAACTGTTCAGGCTGTACAAACCTGGACTCCAGACTACTGTCAGTTTGGTTGAAAGTTGAGTTTTTTCTTCATGCTTTTGACTGACGCAAAGAAAAGGATGTTTTTTTGTTTGCAAAATGCAGAATGAAACATCCACGAGTTAAATCTGTTGTCCTCTAATCTCTGGCTGTAGCTCATACTAAAGTCATTTTGATGCATGCTGTTCATAAGGGCATCTTTTTTAACTGTGCACTTTGCAGTAGAGGGACTGCTTATAGAATAGAATTCAACTTTATTGTCATTGCACTGTCACAAGTACAAAGCATACTTGGCATATCTGACAAAATATTAACAGTGAGGCTCTTTGCCTAAAGTCATTTGTAGTTTTTGTCAAAGGATCAACACTGCAGATGAACTGAGAGTGCTTTATTGCCGTATCTGTTTGGTCCACTTTGGTTCGGTAGGGGCAGGTGAAATCCTAAACAAGAAAACACTGGTCTGCCTGAAAATGTGAGTCTGGAAGTGAACCTTGGTGCATTTTGTTTACAGTGGGAAAGCTAACTTACAGTCCACTAAAACAAAGAGAGGAAGTGTTGTCTAATTTTACATATGATTTAGGGTGCATTCACCCATCCCTGTTCAGTTCGCTTCAATCAAACTCTAGTTTGTTGATCAAGAAAGTCTGGTTCGTTTTGGGAGATCAGAATATTCAATCAGACTCTGATCCGCCTACAAACCTAGATCTATTTTCACATTTCTTGTCAACTTTAAACATTTAACTCCAAACATAGCGGACCACTGGATGAATAATTGCTTGGGAGAAACCTTGCAATCAAACACTCAAGTCCAGCTCTAGAGGGAGAAATGGCTCGTGGCCTTTTACCAAAGACAGAAGAGAAATTCTGCAACCACTAAAATCAGATGCTATTCCATTTTTGTTTTCAGTTTTGTGATGGAGGATGGAAGTAGCGATCATGTCGTCTTTGGAGGTTTTTGCTCCACCAAGAACTTCAGTGGTTCTTGGTGGAGCGACACCACAAGTGAGGCGTTTAGCACAGCGCAGTGTGAAAGCGAAACCAAACCAAATGAAATAAATGTTGCAACATTTATCCGCAATCGAACTGAGTCTATCGAAATAGGAATGAAATCATCCTTATTGAGATATCTGAAACTTCTTAATGCATAACCACATCACAGTCTCTTGTTTTCTACTCTCCTGTACTTGTGTCCTCATCTTATGCATGACACACTGTGGTGCAACTGCACCGATCCGAAAACCTGCATGGAGAATTAACAAAAATGTGATCATGTTAGGCCAACCAGTGCAGAAATTTAGTTTGAAACTCTTCAAACTATTTAAGTTGTCCGGAAAATCATCAACACTAAAACGTTTGTTGGATTTCCCAAAAAAAGACAAGTTCTCAGATAAATTGTCTAATATTGTCAAGTTGCACCAAAATATCAGTGTAGTTTGGGTGAAGTCATCAGTAACCCAAGCTGACCGATACATGGACTTATGGAGTTTGTGGAGTTGTGCTTTTGAAAATCTATCTTAGAGTTTCTGATCAGGAAATGAAATTGTTTGATTCTTGTTTATCTATGTTGGTTTGTCCTCATCTCTCACAACTATAATGTGTAAAACCAAACAAGAAATGTCCACATTTCAATAAAAAAAAGTACAGAGGCTATAAAGGAGACTAAAGTTGACTTTATGAACTGGATTATGGATTATGTGGATTTAAGTCTGTGCAAAGCCAACATGTTAGAAGATAAGCACTGCAGGGCTGAGGGTGTTTATTTTGACACATTGTGTGTTTGCGCCTATAGAGCAAGTAAATGTGATTTCAAATGTTTTTCCTTTCCTAAACTTATTTTTAAAGTCATTGTTACATACCAGGATCCTGATTGAATTAACGTAAATTGGAATGTTATAAGAACAAATTACAATCTAATTGGGTTGACGCAAGAGATGATTTATAAATAGACTTCAACATAATTGTGGTTAAGCTTTCATGCTGAAGTTTGAACTTAAAACATAAGTTGCAAAGAGAGCTTTTTTTTTAAACACAAAAAATCACTATTGCACATTATATGCAGATATGTCTTAATCAGTTAGTTATTATCTGTCCTTTATTAGTTTACATCCTCAGTCTGAAATCAAGAGCAATGCAGGTGTGAAAATCGAGACAGAGATGGCGAATCCATTAGCTTTTAGTTCTGGTCTGTTTAGTGTTCACATTGGCCATTAAAGCCAAAACAAGAGTTGCAAATGTTACGTCACATAGACTAATAGGAAGCTCGTTCATTGGTTAGTCGTGCTTAGCAGCCATCCTACAGCGTCATGTGGTCCTGCAGGGGGAAAACGAAAACAAAGTTTGTTCCAGTGACTGCAAGCACGTCACCATGTTCCTCCTCCAGACTGTTTTTATTCTCTGCAGAGGTCAAAAAGGTCTTAAAGGCAGTTTATTCATTACCTGTTATAAATTTATATGAATAAATAAGAGGTTGAGTAAGAAAACAACATGGTGGCAGGACCGATTAAATATTTTTGTTTATCTGAATTCATTAGACTTAACGTAGCTTCAGTCATCAGTAGTTGGCAGTAATAAGAGTATCAGCTCACATGGAAGTGAAATGTGACAAACCTTTAATGCAGCTGTGGTTTTATTCCAAGGTATAGAGTTTATTATATTTTCTTTAGGTATGAATAAGTATTGGGGAATAAAATCTAAGGAGATTATTGCTTCCATAGTGTTTTCCTTTCTGTAGCACAGTTTTGGATTTTCAGTTGCACCTGTACATTTTCTTCTCTTAATGTAAAACTCAGAATTTTTTTAGCTATAAAATAGCAAAGATCTTGTGGTAACTGATGTTCAGTAATTGGTAGGGGTGCACCGATTTATCAGCCAGCCAACTGATTTATTGGCACCAATTTCCTTAATTTTGGGATATTGGTGATCGACTGATACTTGTATATGAAGCCGATCTTGTCCACCTATTTTATCTACCTAAGCAGAGGCCTAAAGATCAGCCACTGTCCTCTGCTGCTCTGCTGTGAGAGTTTTGACTGATAAACTGGCCCACCAGGTTCACATTTGCATTTAATAATAGGCACCCCCCGTTGCTAACTGAGTGACTTTCTTGCTATATTTATTGACATTTCAAACAAAACAAAAAAATTGGTATTGGACAGAATTGAAATCGGCAGATCAGGCTTTTTAAAGATCGGCAATCAGTGCACCCCTAGTAATTGGTAGCGTGGAAATTAAAGTTCAAGTACAGCTCAATTAAAATATCATGAAAATTTTCAGGATTTGTCCCTCATTTCAGAAAGTGAGACTCGTATATAGAATCATCACACATAGTGAAATATTTCAAGCTTTTGTTTCTTGACGCTGACAACGGTGAGATCCCAAACTTGAGCGTTTCAGAGAATTAGAATGTCACAAAGGATTAATTTATAGAAATATGTTTTAATATAAATTTCAGGCTCTAATCTTTTTGCACAAATTAGTGCATCAATGTGAAGTAGAATGGAGGTGATACACCTGTGGTTCTGCTAAGATGTAATGACCTGGCTGTTATGATAGCAGCCTTCAGATTATCGGCATTGCTGGGTCTAGTGTCTCTCTTTTCCCTCCTGACTTTACCCCCGTGGGTTCTCTTTGGGGTTCAGGCCAAGCCAGTAACACCAAGGTCACTGAACAGCTTTTGGGCTCTTTTTTTGCGAACGTGGACAGGTGCTAAGACGAGCTGGAAAATGAAATCAGATTCTCCATGGAGCTTGTCAGCAGAATGAGGCATGAAGTTGACTGAAATCTCTCTAAAGTTTGTGGTTATTATCATTGCTGTTGCACCTTTTCCTGTTTTTAACATGTATTAATGACTGTTGTATGGACATTTGTCCAGTCAACAGACTGAGAGACTCAGGAAACCATTGATTTAATTTGCTGATTAGGTTGCATCACCATGAGTTTCTAACGTTTAACTTTTTTTTACAATATTCAAATTTTCTGAGACATTGAATTTTGAGTTATCTGTAAGCCGTGATCATTAAAAATAGAAGATAATATAGTATTGGAATATTTCACTCTGTGTGACGATTCTATAAAATATGTTTCATTTTCTGAAGTAAGTGACAAATAATGTAACTTTTTTTGGATTCTATGTTTTTAAGTTTTCATTTATTCATCCTATTTAAAAAAAATAAATAAAAATTAAAGACAAACCTCCATCCTCTTGTCAGCATTTTCCAATTAGCCTATTAATTTATTTTCATTTGCCTTATTGCAATTATTCATATTTCTAATATTGTGCAATATCCTTTCCATTATATATGAAATTTCAAAATTGAACTGTGACGCCCACACTAGTTACCAATTTCTTAACATTAATTAGGTTGGGTTGGAACAACTTTAAACAAAAACATTGCTCAGCTTTTTTTTTCTTTTTTTTTTACGAAGCTAAACGACTGATTAAATGTCCCCCAAATGCGTTGAGGGAGTTTAGGTGTTTTTCTAATGAAAATGTCCAAATTAAGTCTTTCAACAGGCCTATTCACACTAACGTGCATTACGTAGAGGAAGTATTTAGCCGTGTTTCTCTCTCGTCACTGTGTGCAGTGGAGAAATGACTTCGTGAACGGAGTGGTGACGATTTCCAACTCCCATGAGTCACAGGAGGAGTGCCTTGGTATGGCTGTGCTTGACATGACGAGGACGGCTAAGGAGAGACAGATGGCCCCTCTGGACATCTATCACAATACAAGGTACTAAAAACACAAAACTCTTGATGTTTTATTTTCTAATAGTAGCTCTCCTTCTCTGTTCAATGTACATTTTTGTTTGGTTACATTTAGAAATGAATTTAAGACAAATATTGATTCAAATCTGTTGCATCTTTTCTAGTTACAAGGCTTTCCTACCAAAGGACATGAGAAATCAGATCCAGGATTGTAGTTTTTTAACTCGTAAGAGGATCCGCTTCCGCTTCAAGCGCTTCATCCAGCAGTTCAGTCAGTGTCGGACCACGGTGCGCGACCTGAAGCTAAAGTACCTCATCAGCATCGAGTCGCTGGAAAAAGCCTTCTACACGGAGACCTTTCAGGTCAGAGAACCAGCTAGCGGACAGCTCATCATCCTGGTGGCAGCGGACACGGGGATACAGTGGTGTCGAGAGAAATTGAAAGATTCTGATGAGGTTTGTATTATCTTTAAAAAATAGTTTTTACTATCATGGGATGGTTAAAACATGCACTTTATCAGAATTCCCCTTCAGTTGATCCTACTTAATCAAAAACAAATCTTTTTTTTTTTTCATAGTCTTCCTTTTGCCGTTTTTGTACAAGAAACATTATATTTTAAAATAAGGTTCAGGTTCATTCTCTAATCCAGAATGAACCTGAACTGAGTTGGTCATAAGTGTACAAACACAGCTCGCACTTCAACTTGTTCACATTTTTTCAAGTTACAATCAAAAGCATCTATTTATATCTAGTGTATTTTTATGTCATGGTTCATGAAGTAAACCCAAAACGATGACGTATCTGAAAAGATTTGCATCTGTAGTTGACGCAAAATGTGGTTCTACAAAGTATTTGCATCACATAAAATGCAAATAAAATACATTGACAGTTGTATGACAAGATCTGGAAGTTTATGGGTAATGAATAATTTTGCAACACACTTTACAATATAAAAATCATCACCAGCTTTGAAGCTTAAAGAAACCTGATGGATACTAGAGGTGCCACCGGTCCAATATTAATATCTGATATTGAAAAAAATTCTAGATCAGGTATTGGTGACATTGTGCACGATTCCTAAGGACAGATCTATTCAGTACAATTCTATCCTTTGTGCTCTGAGTGACTTCATGCTTTATTATTTATATTATACTATATTTACAATTCCTAATTGCACTTTCTGAACCATTTGAAAGAAAGTTTGTTTGTTTTTGTCAGTTTCAGTGTTTTTATTATTTATTTTACTTTGGTTGTTATACTCTAATTGCACTGACTGAACAAATTAGTTATTTTTACATTTTCAACTAAGTTTGTGAAGCATTTTGTGTATTTAAGAGTTACCAAATACATTTGTAATTCTGTAAAACTATCTGTTTAAAAACAAAGAGACGTTTTTAGTCAAGTCAGTTCCGTTTTTCTCTTTCGAATCGGCTGATTCAAAACCTCATCGGAATCGGAAGGGGAAAAGTGGATTGGTGTATCCCAAATAGATAAACTACAATGAAAAATGCGTAAAGTTTTAAAAAATTATGTTTTCTACATCTGTTAGGTTTTTTTTATATTGTTTCTTTAGGAGTTGCAGTCACTGTGCGACTTCCATGATGTCACTGACATCAGCATCAAACAGGCCTGCAAAGAAGGCGCCACAGAGAGCCGGTTGGTCACCATCAACAAGCAGGATGGGAAGAACCTGGTAACTTCTCAAAATAAACCTGTTTCTGTCTCCAGCAGAGAAATCTGAGGTTAGCTTGATGTTAACTGGAGGGTTGTTTGTTTTTAGGAGCTGGAGTTTCCGAGTCTGTTTGAAGCCCTGTCGTTCGCGTCCCTCGTTGACGGCTACTATCGACTGACCACAGACGCGCATCACTACCTTTGTAAGGAGGTGGCCCCTCCCAGGCTTGTTGAGGCCATATCTTGTCATTGCTACGGCCCCATTTCGTAAGTCATACGTTTCTGTGATTTACATAATATTTATCTGGAAGAAAAAAAGCAAAAATTCTCATTCACTTCTTGTTTTCAAAACTTGTCCAAATCAAACTAAATCAAATCACTGGTTGTATTCTCTGTTAGTAACAACAGCTTGCTTTTAATTATTAATGATTTTTTTTTGCAGAATGGAGTTTGCTGTCAGCCGGCTTCAGAAGTGTGGAGACAAGCGGGGGTTGTACATTTTGAGATGCAGCCCTAAAGACTTCAATAAGTATTTTCTAACTTTCCCAGTGGAGGTGAGTTTTTCACTTTCTACATCGGTGATGACTAAAAATTACTGAATGGAAATGTTCCTGAGGTTTGTTTTGGAGCTGTTTTCCCCTTGATGTGTATTTAGTCATGTTTCCCTTGTACGTCTTGTCCCTCTGCTTGTTTTGCTCTCAGTATGTGGGAATTATGTTGTTAGTGATGCCAGAACAACCACTTGTTATGCAATGCATTGAAGAGCCGGGCAACAACAATAGGATTCATATCATAATTTCTCTTCAATAAATGGAAAACATTTAGAAGTCTAGTGCAAAAGATTTTTTATTTTAGACTTTAAACAAATTGTGGACGCTTTTATCCCTGCATGAATCCCAAAAATGGCTTTAGGTTTTTAACATCAAAACACAAATTCAAAAGACATAAAACAAGCATTTTTATGAACTTTACGTTTTTTCTCCCTGTTAAACTGACGTGAACCTTAAAATGAAGCTCAGTGTTGTAAATCTGTGTGCTTTGTGTCTGCCAGGTGTTTGATACGGTGGATTACAAACACTGTCAGATCACCAGGTCCGCTGCTGGCGAGTTTAACCTCACTGGAACCAAGAGGAACTTCAGCTCACTGCAGGAGTTGCTTGGCTGCTACCAAAAAGAAACGGTGCGCTCGGACGGCATCGTGTTCCAGTTCAGCAAGTGCTGTCCTCCTCAGTCCAAAGGTAAGCCCAGTGCATTTATTTGAAGGAAACTTTAACGGAAATTTGGGCTATATGGTGAAAATATCATTGCAGGATTTCCATACAAATATATCTCTTAGTAAAACAAAACTTGTAATAGAGCATTTCTGGTAAATTAAATTTTTAACCAGCTTTTTATCACTTTCCATGGCAGTATTTTTTATTAAAAACCATTACAGAATACTATTTGTATAAAATAACAGTGTAAAGCATTCAGGTTGTTGTGTTTAAACAAGCAGAGAGGAAACTGACAACTGTTACTTAGCTTTAAAATATTGAAGCTCACTGAGGTTTCTTTATGTTTAAGTCTCTGGTTGTAAAAGCTATCCGTATTGACTTTGTGAAACAAATGCTCCTCCGATTGCTTCAGCCTGTTGAGTTTTAAAGTCCAACATATATTTAATACTTAGTTGTTGAAATACTGCGTCATTCTGCCTTTCTGTGAGATTCTATGTTTAACGGCCGAATAAAACAATAACTATGTTTTAATGCACAATCCAACACATTTTTAAAGTTACTTTTATTTTTAAACTTAGACTAATTATACTAATACTGTAGTGCTGTCATGTTAATATTTAAAGCCATATACCACTAGTTTATGTAGCTGGAGGAAAATGAGAAAAATGAAACTGTTCCATCTAAGCAACAGCATTGCATACAATGTCCCCTACTGATAATCCTACATATAATCTGCTTTGGCAGATTAACACATTCTAATCCTTCACAATCTAATTACACGCCTCTACTTTAGGGATTTTTTAACAGAATGTGTGCAATACCATTAGATTATCCCACAAAAAGGATAGATATCAGAGGAAGTACAAAGAAATATGCTTTTCTGTGTTCTTAGGCTTTGTATTTTCAACCAGATATTTCATTCATTCATTTTATTTAGCATAATTTACGCATAAACATAAAAGGATAATTCAAGTAGGATGATGAGGTTAGTATCTGAGGCCAAACACCTACATGTAAGAACCTGTTTTTGCTATTACTGCTTTGATTGATGTTTATCAGATTTGCAGATAAAAAATATTTTAAGGTAAATATCTTAGTTATGTCACTTAATATGGATGTTTTTGGGGTTTATTTTAGTTTTCCCGGGAAAGGTTACAACAGATATGAAATGCTCTTCTAATGTCATAAGATAAACAGGGATCTATGCACAAAGTTCATCTTGCAGCACAGTCTCTGCTGTATCTTTTCTGTTGTCCAGTGCAAACCAATATTATTAGGGTTTTTTCCTTTTTATTTTAAATTTGATCATGGTGTTTTTCTCTTCTGAGTACTTTTCTAAATAATATTCAAAAAACCTCAAAACTTAAGTCTGAGTTTGCTGATTGTCAGTAAGAACTAAGGGGATTGTGATGGATGAAAGTTATGGATTCAGTAATGGATCACAAGCAGTTTAAAGACTTCAGGTGTTTTCATCAAGTAACTAAATTATGGTTGCATTATTATGCAATTATCATTATAGTATTTGAAAATGAAATCAAGAAGTGCTGAAACAATCATGATGGATCAATTATTTGCAGTAGACTCAAAAAAAAATACCATTTGCTGAAAGAACAACATATTCCGAAAAGTAATTAAGTGAAATCTGTACAAAAAATATATATGTACACATTTTGTGTTAAGATAAGAAAAAAACATTTACTTTTGTAATCCTCAGCACTCCTCGAGTGACATAGTTTTAAATTCACTTTGTTCAGATTCTTTTACCATCTAGTTATTTATCAGTCAGTAGATCAGCCCTACATTGTATTGATGTTAAATCAAGCAAAAATTATTTGAGCTTTTAATATTTTTTTAGCTACAAATTCTACAAATGATCAGGCATTCACTAAAGGAATGTTATTCTATTGCATTGTAGACAATAAAATGTTTATTTCTCATGTTAAAAAAGGAGGTAAATTATTAATATGCATTTTTTTATGTTTTTCTAATTTTGCATAACAAAATTTCAATAAAATCTGCATAATGTGTCGCCTTTATAGATAACTAATCATCAGAACAATCGATAGAAAACTCAATAACTAAAAATAATTGTTAGTTGCAGCCATACTATATAGTCAGACCTTTTCTATGCGTGAGCTGCAGTCTATGCTTCACCTTTATGAAGCGTAGTTCAAGGACTGTGTGGAAATAGTGAGACTGCTGCAGAAAGAAACACTGTTTAAATTACCTAACCAAGGCAACCTTAGAGAAACTGATGTCTCCCCCTGCTGGTTGCATCTGTATTTACGCAATTACTGTGTACACCAGCAGGCAATTACTGAGCTAATTTCCATCAACAAGGGGGGAAAATTTTTTTTAGCTATTACTTTTTAGTTTCATGAACTCTTGAGATCGTTCCTGAACCATTTTTCTGTTTTGGCAGAATAAAGTGATTTACAGGATATCCAGGATGTATTCTTGTTGAATTCTTCAGCTTACATGTTGTAAGCCACACAGAGACACAGTTCAAGGGAAAATTACCAATAACCAGGAACCTTTAAAAGTGCCTTACTCCCTTTTTCTTTCGAAATTTTACCAGAAGTGATGAAAGGGATGAAGAAATTGTCTGTTGTTTCTCAGATTGCTGACTCATAACACCAACTCTAAAACCAAGACTAGAAAAAAAAACTCAATTAAAAAAAAAAAAAAAAGAAACAAACTAACTAAGTTTCCCCCCTTTTTTTATTCTTTTCTCCAAACAGAAAAGTCCTGTCTCCTCATCTGCAGGAGCAACAAAGGTTCAGAAGTGCCTCTGTCTCCGTCGCTACAACGACACAATGTCAGTCAGATGGTGTTTCACAAGATCAGGAAAGAAGACTTGGAGTTTGTAAGCTGATTGTGCATTTCTAACTTCTGTGGTGTCTGTAATTGCCCAATTGTCTCTGATTACATAAACTCATAAAACTTGGAATTTGTGTTTGGTCACTAATTCCAGCTACAGAAGTCACTTTATTCTGTTGTTTGTTTTTTTTGTTATTTGTGATTTTTGTCAGATGGAGAGTCTTGGTCAAGGCACATTTACAAAGATCTTTAAAGGAGTTCGTAAGGAGCTTGGCGACTACGGGCAAATGCACGAAACTGAAGTCGTGATGAAAGTTCTGGACCAGGCCCACAGAAATTACGCCGAGGTCTGTGGTTTTACAGCCGTTTTCTGTGTTATAACTAAATGACCAACATAACAAAAATGTCTTTTTGAATTATTTTACAAATTAGGCCCACTTCTGCTTGCTTTTTATTCAAGTCACAGACAATCCAAACATTATTTTGCAGTCATGGTGCAGACCTTCTAGGTCAAACATCTCTTTTTGTAAGCTTCTTTCACAGAACTCTATGATTTGATTTCAGTATTTTTAGGTATGGATAGACAAAGAAGCATTGAAGAATATTTGTATTTTCAGACTTTATTTTCCATCACATTTTCTAAATCAGGGATCTCAGACTCGAAGGGTAGAGTTTTTTTGTTTTTCCTTCCTTCCTCTGTTCTTCCTTCCATCCTTGATTAATTTTTACCTCTCCTTTGGTTTCTTGTCTTTGCTCTTTCCACATTTCCTTAATCTTTTGCCTCATCTTTTCTCTCCTCTTCCATTATGTCCCTATGGGTTAAAGACCATCCTATGTCCATGTTTTTTTTTTTTTGTCCTTTCATGTTATATTCCTTTTCTTTTTTCCCCTCATGTTATTTTTTCTTACTTTTGTGTTTTTCCTTCCTTGCCTCTGTACTTTTATCCTCCCATACCTCTTTATTTTTCCTGTCACATCCTTCTATTCTTTCCATCATTTTCCCTCCTGCCTTCAGTCAATCCCTCCATGATCCCTTCTTTATTTCCTTTCTCTCTCATGTCTTTGTCTTTTTGTTTTTGTCTTTCCATACCTACTTCTTCCCTTCCATCTATTTCCCTTCTTTTACTTCTTTGCTCTCATACCCTGATTTTTCACATTGTGTCCTTCTTTCCTCCCTTTGTTGGAAAAGTGAGATTTTTTTTACATGTAAAAACTAGCAGGAACCCTGTTTTTAACATTCTAGTATTTTTCACAACTGAGAAAACTCAACCAGCTAAGTTTTCTGGTTGGTTTTAATTTTTCTGAGTTCTAATTTTGCATATTTTTTCTCTCCTTCTGGTTTTCTAGTCTTTCTTTGAAGCAGCCAGCATGATGAGTCAGTTATCCCATAAACACCTGATCCTCAACTATGGAGTTTGTGTCTGTGGAGAAGAGAGTAAGTCAGATTCACACATTTTCTGCCATATTTCTTACTGCTGGTCTGTTACATGGATTCTGTAAATGCTAACTTTCTAATACTGTTAAATCTGATTAAAAATACCACTAATATGGACTATTTGTCGACTCAGGCGGTGCTGTGATGCTTCACAGGGATTCTCACACCTGATGTTCAAATGTCCAAAAGTCCAAAACAAACTTTTAGTTGAGGTCAAATATCTGAAATAAATAAATAGTGATGGTTAAATCCTTTTGTAAAATTAGCTAACAACCAAAAGAAATTGCACTTTATGCCTACAATTGTATGTTTCTAACCATAAGCCACTGATAAAATTAGCAAATTTTGAGTTGAACTTCATTAACACAAAATCTTACCAAGTGTATTTGGTCTAATTTCTAGTGCAATTATCTTAGTAAACTAACTTAAAAGCAAGATTTAGCAAGTAAATAAATCCTTAGTAGTGTTGAAAAAGAACTTGTTCTATTGGCAGATAAATTAATTTATAACATGTGAATCATGTCTTGCTATAAGTTAAATAATCTGCCAATGGAACTAGAACTTTTTTTTTTTTATCAATATTTATGAATTATTTACCTGAAACAAGTTTCCATTTCTTGCTTAAAAAGTTACTTGTGTGTCAAGTTTACTAAGATATTTTCACTAGAAACTAGACCAAAAATACTTGGTAAGATTTTATGTTTTTGCAGTGATCACAACATATAAATGACAATTCTTTACTCTCTCTTCATAGGATTACAGTATCCTTCAGCAGAGTCTCTTTAAAATAAAGATTAATTTCCTACTAAATATACTCTGTTCAGTCTCTTCCACTCCTACTAATTTTGGTAGATTAATAGTTGATCATTAAAAATGTTAATGTTCAGTTTTAAAGAAATTAGAAGATATAAGGTCCTTGATGGAACATTTACGACATGGAAAATTAAATGTAGGTTTAGGTAAAAAACCAAAAAAAATGACAAAATTTTCTTAACCTTTAAATTTTAGAAATCCTCTACCATTTGATCAAATATGTATCATAGCTGTTTTACCTGTTGATTAAAAAAGTGAAAAGTGTTTTTCACTGCCCAATTTATTGCCCTTTCTTCGATTATTTTGCATATTTTCCAACAAAAATATGTTTTGTGGTTCTCTTTTTATTCAAAGCTTTATATTTTGGTATGAAAAAGCATGTCATTTTTTAAAAATAAATTGCAAAAAGAAAAATTCCTTTTTGTTCCCTTTCAGACATCATGGTGCAGGAGTATGTGAAGTTGGGTTCGCTGGACACCTACCTGAAGAAGAACAAGAACTCTATAAACATTCAGTGGAAGCTCGAAGTGGCCAAACAGCTGGCCTGGGCCATGAACTTCCTGGTAAAAATCCATTTTAAATCAAGCTCTGTGTTTGTTTTGCTGTAATTTCTTGTAAAAACTTTTATGAATTTGTAAAGAAGATATTAAGGATAATATGAGCTGGAATGTGTTTTTTAAAGTTAAATTTGCACAAATTTCTCGTTTTGTACCTGCAGGAGGAAAAGCATCTTGTCCATGGGAATATTTGTGCCAAAAATGTTCTGCTGATCAGGGAGGAGGATCGGAGGGCTGGGAATCCCCCGTTCATCAAGCTTAGCGACCCCGGTATCGGCATCACTGTCCTGCCTAAAGAAAGTGAGTTCCTCCACTTCACTGTCATAACCATTTCTACCAGCAGGGGGAGCTTGTTAACTCGTTGACAAGCATCAGTTGGACGTTTTTGTGTTGACAAATTAACAAATAAAAAGAAGTGACTGCACAGAGAAGCTGTTATCCTACAAACTTTGACTTTTACAGCTGATATATTGACATTTCTAGTCTAAATGTAATCAGTGAAGGCATCAATCTAAACTGGGTACAATTAAATTTTGTTTACTAATGTCAATATGTGACATGGGGGGGGGGGGAAAGCAATCATTTCCTCACTTGTTTTTGTTTGTAATCAGTCCTGATTGAAAGGATCCCCTGGGTGCCACCTGAATACATAAACGAGCCGATGACTCTGAGTCTGGCTGCAGACAAGTGGAGCTTCGGCACCACGTTGTGGGAAATCTGCAGCGGTGGAGAGAAACCACTGGCAATGCTGGACAACACAAAGGTAGGGCTGAGTTTATGACCAAGAATAGGAAATCTTTGGAAAAATTGATGCAGCATCACTTCCTGTACATTCTCGCACTTCATGCACAAAGTAGTGTACCGACCACAGAGAGTGGAAAATGAGGTAGATTTATGGTAACTGATCAACTCAGTGCAATATTCACCCATAATCACAGTCACAGCAGTTATACAGACCTGATTTGAAGTATTTAGATGTTGAATTAGAGTTGGTCTTTGGTGCCAGAGCAGACACAAAAGATACGAAGGGGAAATAGGAGTTAGAAATGAATGTAATAATAATCAGAGAGGAGGATCGGGAGAAGATGTTTCAGGAGGGACATAAAATATCAAACAGTCTGATATTAAAAATCAGAGTGAGATTCTTTAGGACTCCTTCTCTCACATCTAGATTTGGTTGCACCTCAGACAAATGTTTGATTGGAGATTTCACCTATATATTTTGGGACTGTACAAAGCTGTCAACTTATTGCAAAGTGAAATTACTGCAAGTTTGAGCATTATACTCCTCTTAGAACCACCTTTAATAGAGCCAGGCATTTTTCAGAATAAAGTTCAAGATCACAGTAAGTTTTATCTGTTTAGATTCTTGCAAAGAGAATGATCCTGGTCTCCTGAGTGAAGCTCCAGCTTCCCACAGTCTATCAGTGGAGAACAGAGTGAGGGAAACAAATTACAGCAAAACTACAGATGAAAAGTAACATCTTCATAGAAAAATGGTCCCCAATTCAAACATTTATTTCAAACAACAAAGGTTGAAAATTGCGACTGCTATGCTGGAGGAGATTTTCGTCTGTATCCTAAACTTTTTTATTTTTTATTTTTTTTCGGACTGTGGGCAAACACAGCCTCCTATGGAATGCAGTATGACTGGTGGTGTGTGTATAT